>PVJO010030325.1:0-15665 GCA_004026905.1 Hystrix cristata | reverse complement strand
AAAAAAAAAAAAAAAAAAAAAAAAAAAAAAAAAAAAAAAAAAAAAAAAAAAAAAAAAAAAAAAAAAAAAAAAAAAAAAAAAAAAAAAAAAAAAAAAAAGCCTCCTAAGAGATTATGATCACCTACTGCTTCATTTTTAACCCTGATAGACAGCCTGGGATGCTCCGCTGTCCTGATTGTACCTCAGCCAGTGGCCCTGGGTACCTTGCTGAAGGACCCAGACTCTGTGTGTTAGTTGGTTTTTCTGCTCCTATGATTAGATATTACCAATGTATAATTAGTCTGGCTTCCACCACACATTATTAAGAAGTTGCCTCTCTTGGGCAGATGAGGGAAAGTGTCCTGAGCCCCATAGGAGAGACCAAAACAAGAACGATGTATTAGCTATTATGTTTCCTTCCTCTCTCCCTCCCTCTTTCCTTCCTTTTGCTTATTAAGCATACCATGTTAACTAAATTTCTAGGCATTTGCAAAATGGATTAGGATGAACTCCATCTCTACCATCACCACCACACAACTCCCTCTCTCTCTCTCTCTCTCTCTCTCTCTCTCTCTCTCTCTCTCTCTCTCTCTCTCTCTGTGAAAGAGAAATCATTGAAAGATGCATAACATTAAGTACCAAAATGAATGATAAAAGCCAAAAAAAACCACTAATAGTTTTAACCAAAAGAAAGTAAACTAGCATCTGGGTCAGTCTTATAGTAAATTAATAATGTAAGTAAATATACCTTCTAGTTATTGGGAACTTCTACAGTCCCATAAAACATCCTGATATAAGCTTCCATAGCAGAGTATACAGCCATCACTACTGAAGTATTTTCAATTCACCAAATACAGGTTGCAACCCCCCATGGGATGGATGTGTATGTGTGTGTGTGTGTGTGTGTGTGTGTGTGTGTGTGTGCATAAGAGCCTGGTATAGCTTCCTTTAAGATTTCTCTAAACTCATATCACTATGTGATAGGAATCATTCTTAATTTATCAACAACAGAACCAAGAGTTCAGAGAGGTCAAGAAGCTTGTATAACTAGTCAATGGTAGGCTAGTCTCTTTATCCTGAGGCTGATATTCCTTAGCAAAATAAAGATTTCTATGCGGAGGCAGGCCTTAAGCATGATGTAGAAAAACATGCAGAATGTTAATAGAAAAAATTAGAGAGAGGATAGAAGGTAGGAAAGCCAGTGTGTTGAAGCTTGAAATTAAGACAAATTGTAAGGGAGAAAACGGTCAATAGGAAGCCGCATAGCAAAGAAAGCAGGGGCA
The DNA here is from genome assembly GCA_004026905.1 of Hystrix cristata. Lineage (NCBI taxonomy): Eukaryota > Metazoa > Chordata > Mammalia > Rodentia > Hystricidae > Hystrix > Hystrix cristata. Next base: position 14,403 of record PVJO010030325.1, on the reverse strand, counting down.
AAAAGCAGTGAGCAATGACACCTAGAAGGTAAAGCAGGAGCGTATGTGGAAGTTCATGAATGTTGGGCAAAGAATTCAAGTTTGAATCAAGGTCAATAAGATACCCAGAAAGTGTTTGGTGGGGAAGTAATCCAATAACCTCAGTTTTTAAGACGATGTACTCACCCAGAGAGCTGTGATGGAGAAATCACAAGAAATGTAGCAACTGACAGTTAGCATCCATTCTAATGGGATCCCATCCCCTTTGCCATTCCAAACAGACAAAGAGTGCATGGCCTTAATAACCTGCCATGGGAAGTCCTGCTACACATAGATTTTTGAAGAAAACTTTTTTTTTCCTTTTTCCAGTCATTTACCACAACATCAATGCTCCTAAAGCAATTTATTAACTCCAATTCTAACCACTAAAGGAAGAAAAGCTACTCACAAGAGAGAAGGAAGGCAGAGATAGAAACAGAGAGAGAGATCAAAGCAAAATAGTAGTCATCTTCTGATTTTATAATGTGTTGGAGGAACCTGGAGTCGGTAAGGGAATATGGGGTAAGAGACTTGGTACTAACGAAATAAAACATACTCACAATTTCACAAACAACCTCTGAAGATGGAATATGTCTAGGAGTTGCTAAGTGGTTGAGATGCCTCAGCGTTCTAAAGGAGATTTCAACTAAGGTGTTAGAAATCTCCCTTTCTGCTCGGGCCTTTTTACGAGGTCCTAGGATGGGGTTTTCAAGAGCAAAGAATAGATGGGCTTCTCTCCTTGGAGACCAGTGGCCTTTCCAGAAATCTTCAGCCAGTGGTATCATTAGGAAAAGGAACAGATGAGTCAGGGATGGATGAGCCGGCTGACAAATCTATAAAATCTTTGCTCTAGGAGGTGTAGAATTTGAAATCATTTATTTATAATTAGAGATGCAATGGACTGTGTGACTTAAAATGTCACAATTCAACACTTTTGGTGAAAATACTCAATAACTAAGAAAACAACCAAACGCTTGGAAAAGAAATATTTGAATTAGTATCGGGTATGCTTTTGTCAAGCAAGACCAGCTCAGGTCTTGTGATAGTTTCCACTTTGAAGACTGAGTTAAACACAACTTTAAAAATCCTCCCATCAGGGCTACTGCTTTTAGTAGCATTGATATTACTAAGGCAAGTGGCCTCTGGGCTTTGGTGCAGCAAGGGATGGAAGGTCAAATTTCTCAGGACTTCGCGTTAGGATGGAGAGTTAATGAATATGCCCCATGGGATTCTAGGGTCTGGAAACAAAAACGGAACAGATTTTACTGAGCAACTCAGCACTTACCATTAGAAAGCCATTTTGGTCCACAATTTTGAAAAGAAGAAAGAACGCTTTCAAAATGATGCTAAACTGGGGAAAATCAGAATATGAACCTCACAGTTTCAAATATAGATCCAGGTGGGCAGGACTCAGATGGATTTGCAAAAAATGGAAACAGTTTAAATTTCAGAAATTACAAAGATATATTTTGTCATTGGAACAGTGTCATTTAACGTTGCTGTTTTATTGATTTTACCTTTTTTTTAAAAGAGGATCAACAAACCATCAGTTATACAGAATTGCTTTATCATCAGCAGATTGGTTTTGAGAGAGATAGGTGTGACTTTACTCACAAGAAAATTCTGTTGTAAAGAATGAGTTAACACGTGTAAGGAAATTAGCATAGCGCCTGGCACACAGTGGGCCAGCTTATTGTTTTCACACATTGGTGGGAAATATACGTATTTTAAGTAGAGCCTGATGAAAGCGTTGCCCTATACACTTGTAGCTGACTCGGTTTCTTCAGTGCAAGACAGCTATGGCCACAAGTTTTACTTCTTTCATTACTAAATCTACACTACGTTGCATAAGGTTACCTGAGTGAATTTTGACAATTCTGATCACTCTTGGCATGGGATGTGTGGTAGGGTGAAGGTAATATAAACTAAATGTTTTATTAAATGATAATGTGAGTTCCACAGAAATAAGATAAGTATCCTGAGAAACATGCACGGTTCACAAGGTGCCCACCTTTGCGATCATCGCCTACGTTAAAAATATCTGAAGGACTTTGGTGGGTCTGCTGTTTGCTATAATACTTGCTATTGTGGCGAAGCCCACTAGAGTCTTCCAACCTCCACAGCAAAGGGACATTTGCAGCCTTTATTTGATGTTTCCTGCAGGGGATTTTCCTATGACAGAAAAGTCTTCAGTGTAAGGTGTTATAGTTCACTGGTAAATATTTTCCCTGGCTTCCAAAGTCTTCCATTCTAATGATCAAATATTCAATCCAATTAAATATTTTGCCCCCCCCCACCGTCTCCAAATGCCAAGAATTCCACTGAAGACTACCAGAGCACGATGTTATCAGAAGAGTTTCCTGTTGCTGGGGCCTGTGTCTGAGGAGACCGGGGTCTGTTCAACATGTCCAAAGCAGCACAATCCTGGATATCACCATGTCTTTCTGTCATGAAGGTGCATGGCACTTGGGATACCGTACACACGTGTACAGCCTCCTTTTAATAAACATTTCCTTACCAATACATTTTAAAGCCTACTGGACAATATTGCTTGGGAAATCCTGGGCAACAGAGTTTCTGAGTCAAAGAGTAATTGAACAAGCCACAGACTCAAGTGCAAAAAGCTTTTTAAGAAACCCTCAACCAAGTACTCTGCTATTATTTCCTTCTTTATATGTACAGAGCATGAGACATGTTGAAGATCTGTATCAAAATAAAACTAAATGATGCTTCTAATAAATAATGTATTTATATAGTAAAATATAAGTAAATGTTTATTTTAAATATGAAAGCAATCTAAAATAAGAAAAACGGTTTTTACAATATAGTCTATCCCATTTTTCTTGTATAACATATACTATAGTCTGCTGTTTTAAGGGCTACGCAAGTCAATGATATTAAAAACAATGCTAATTATATTTGGTTAATTATCCAGAAGCCATCAGACTTACCAATAAAGTGGTGTTCCTTTAAATACTTGTATACCCGAGAAGAGATGATTGTGATTCTGTGCTCTAATGAACAGCCACCTCCTCTCAAATAAGTGTTGGAGCAGTATGATTTGAATAAGCCACTAAAGGCATGCACTCAAAATGTTCTCACAAAAGAAAAAGGAGAGGCAGACCGGCAAAGTATTGCATGTTTTGAACATGTGCTAGACATTGTGGTAGGCATTTTGTACTAATGAGTTTGTTTCATCCTAACAAGAAATCTATGAAGGAGATATCCATATCCCACAATTACATATGAAGAAATGACCAGAAGATTCTTCTACTTGCTCCAAGTCCCACAACTTGCAAACAAATATTGAGTTTGAACTCCAAACACTATGCACTGTACTATGTATTCTTAATACAAAGTATTGAATTATCCCTTCATCAATCTATGCCAAGAATCATCCTACGCAAAAACACACAAACTAAATTGCCAACCCCACAAACTATGAGAAGTAATGAAATGTTTATATAAGTCAAAAGAAATATTGAGCCAAGTAATCACTTATTTCATCAGAGAATGCATTTAAAACCTAAAATGATTGATGATGATGTAACAGAAAGTGATCAGTAGACCTTGGGATCTTGACACTGTGTGATACATGAGCCAAACTTGTTACGGAAAGTCCTGAAATTGTTTAACCCGGCGTGAGTTAGGGGTTGGAGGTCATGTTTTCAGGTTGGCGACAATTTTTTTCCATTTAACAAAGAAACAAACACTATATATATAATATATATATATATATTTTTTTTTACTTCTACCCAACATAAGCTCAAGATTCATGAGGAAGGAAATACTTTCATAATGTTAACCTCCATGAGAATGTATCCTGACTACAAGGTTTTAAAACTTGACTTAGGCATTATAAAGAATAGCTCACACTGTAAACACCAGGCACAATTATTGCATCAGGAAAATCTGATCTGTACCACAATTTCAAACCCGGTAGGCAAGAGAAAAAAAAATTGAACAGAAAATCATTCCATGCTTTTTTGTAAAAGAAATGTTTAAAAGCTGCTCAGCCTGCCTGTCTATTGATGAGGAAATATGAAACTGGAAAAACTAAAATTGTTATTACATAGTACATACAAAGTGATGGTGACGCTTCTATGCATCTATTTTAAGTTAAAAATAAATCATAGTCTTCATAAATATTATTAAGATTGAAATCTAGACTGTCTAGGCTCCTGCGATCTCCATCACAGCAGACTGCTATTTCCAGAGCATTGTAGAACCTCCTAAAAAGAGTCTATGTATTCAGGCTTAGCGCGGTTCGGCATGAACCAAAAGAGAAGGTCAAATTTATGGAAAAAGAAAAGCAACAAAGATCCCAGTGGACACACATTATTGAAATTAGCTAGGAAACATCTCAGCAGTCCCAGAAGAGAGACCCATGACACTGGGATATGGTTCCATGACTGAATTTATGAACAAACTTGTGCAGATTCTCTGGAAAAGACATTGTAAAGAACCAGCCAGAGAATCAGGAGGTTGCTAAGTAGGTCAGAATCTCAGAGGGGAAATGAAAAACTAACCAGGGCATATATTCAGAAGCTTTAATTTCAGAGTCTGGGTCAAAACAATGGAGGACTGCAGAAAAGGATCAGCAGGCCCCAGGCACAAGCTTCCAGGCCAAAGGCAACAGGACTTAATCTCGCCTCCTATGCCTTGGTACAAATATGAGTACCTGGCAGTTTGACGTTGAAGTAGGGAGCTGTAGTTGTTCCAAGTGAGGAGCCTGTTTTTGAGGTGTGTTGAATTCCATGATCCAGAAAGAAATGCACTTTCTGCGTTTTTTTTTGTTTTGTTTTGTTTTTTTGTTTTTTGTTTTTTTTTTTTTTCCACTCAGCTTATATCTGCTGGTCTGGAAGAAGACCATGCAATACAAAAACAGAATGAGGGGTCACCTATGGCAGGTGCTTTAAGGAGGAAAAGGGAGAGATTTTATTTTTATTTATTTATGTGTTATTTATTTTGCCTTCCTATTCCTACCACTGGATATGCTAACATCTGGGATCACCTACTGGGTAGGGGATCACCTCCTTGGGTATTGTTATTCCCCATTTTTATTTTCATATCTGTCATTATCTATCTGTTGTTCTGCTTTTATCCTATCAGATCTGTCTTACCTTGCAATGGTGTCCAAGAAACAAGACCACTTTAGCCAACACGTAAGACTTTCTGCTTCCCCAGAGATGATTTATCTTTTGAGAAGAAATAGAACACATGAAAGCCAGGCTTTTGAAATAGAAGAAAATTATGAAAGTATGAACATTCAAAATGAGATGGGAGGGAGGGAAGGAGAGAGTGAGAGAGGGAAATAACTACTGCGTTATTCAGGTTATTTGGAAAAGTGGTAGGAGCAGTGAAAAAATAGTGCCGCTCCTGACCTTTCTTGCTTGGCTACCGTTTATCAAGTGCCTATGATATTGTGTTCCAGGCATTGTGCCAGCTGTTTTATATGTAGCATTTCGTGGACAACTCTCTCAAGTAGCTGTGATTTTCTTTATTTTTTATTTTCTTTATTTTGGTGCTGAAGATCGAGCTCAGGGCCTTGTGCTTGCTAGGCAAACACTCTAATCACTGAGCTACATCTGCAGCCCCTGATTTTCTTTATTTTAAACACAGGAGGATTGAGGACGGAGGATCTGAGAGCCTAACTAGTTATTTAGGGTGAAGCAGAGGTAAGGTTCTAATCAAGTTCTTCTCTCCTGTTCCAGAACTCTTTTCTCTTTGCTCTATGTTTTGTTTTGTTTTTTTTTTTCCTCTTGAAAACATCTCCAAAGACGCCTATTGCCCTATGGAATCATAAATGACAATGCTACAAGAAATTTTGGATCCTTCCTTCCCAGTCCTACCATGTTGTTATGAGATCGGGGAAGTAAGGTGAATTATAGGCTAAGTCATTTGGTTCAGCAGGAAATCTGCTCTCCTCTGTTCTCTCCCACTCAAAAGTCCTCTAGGCCCTACTGGGTCTCAAAAGAGGGGTCATCAGGGCTACAAAATGAGGGACACCTGAAAAACCTACCCAGGTTTTTCGTATCATCCTCCTACTATGGCATGCAGATATTAAATTATCACCTTTAGACATATAGCATTCGAACATTTTCTAAGAATTTATTTCTTTTTGACATCTTCATACTTCTACACTCACCTGTAGAAAATTATTTTCTATTTTTTTGTTTCATGAAATACTGGATAAATATTGAATGCATACAAAACAAATAATCAAAAAGTAACAATCGTAACCAAAGAAATCATTCGACTGGTTTTCTTCCGCTGCTGCCTCCTCCTTGTTTTTAAGTTTGTGCTCTCTTTAACTAGTCAGTTACTCTTCAACTCAAAAAATTACTTATTTTCAACTTTAAAAACTTGCTCATAAGTGCTCTGAATATGTTTACTGGGGTAAAATTTAAATAAAAATCATTATTCAGATGTCACTCACATCAATCATTCTTCCACAATAGCAGTAGAGTAGAAATAATTGCAATCTCATGCCCTGTACTTGAAGGATGCAAGAAAAGAAAAGCAAAATGTATTATTTTAACAAGAACTGAAAATGTCCAGTATTTCCAAAGACTATCTTCTGCCCATTTATTTTTTCAAGCAATACGAATAACAGCTCCTCCATCAATGTTTCCCATTGTGCAAGACCCACAACTCTAGTAATCATGTTCTCCCATCATTAGCATGAGCAACCCTGCACAATCCCCCTCACAGCTCCTTTTACCAACTCGGTTCTTAGGCCAGACACCCACGCTGACAGGAGGGTCAGGCCGAATAGAAAGGAGCTGAGGGCAAAGTCGCAAAGCCGGCTGGGAAAATGAGTGGGACTTGTCAATTACAAGATCCCAGGGCAAAGCGAGGACCCATGTGCAGAAATTCTTGAGAACTCACAGGAAGCGCAGGAGCTCCTGAGGAGACATGGAGCACCTGAAAGAGAAGCAGCCATGACAGAGAACTGCTTTGGTGCGCGAGTCTGCCCTGGGCAGGGACTTTTTATTTTTACTTTTTATTCTCTTTTTCTTTGTTTGGCCCAAGTTTGCTCTCCAGAGCTGGTTTTTCCCTGGCCCATTTACCCCGTGTTTCTTTTCAATAGACTTTTTGGCACCGTTATTGCTTGTTTCCTCTGATTCTTTGTTTGAGGCAAGAAGAACCTGGAATATTTTTGAGTGGCAAACCTTTTCCAAAGGAACTGCCCTACAACAGCGCCCCTGAAGTGCATCGAGGTCATAACAAATGTGGGTCTGGATTTTCATGGCCGTGGCAATTTTGCAAGTGTCTCTAACATCATCTTCCTGTGTAGACTTTGCTCATATACAACAGTAAGTTTTGTGAGAAACTAACAAAGTTGTAAATAAAATAGTTAAGTCGAATACAGGACTCTGGGACTCCAATCATAAGGCTTTGCCCCAGGTTGAGAAAGCTGACTTTTAGCCACTCAAAACCTTTGTAACTTCAGAACTCTGTCACCCATTGTGGTACTCAGGGTTGAAAAAAGCTCTGACTGCCAACTCATTGTCTTAGACCACTTTCTGTTGCTAGAGCAACAAATGAAGAGAAAGCGTTTATTTAGCTCACAGTTCTGGAGGCTGAAAATTGAAGATTTAGTAGACCCATTAGGGTGGCCTCTGGTGAGGGCTTTCTGGCTATATTGCATCATGGCGGATGGCATCATGATGGGGCAAGTGTGAGAGGGAGAGAAAGGTTAAACAGTGAGACAGGAAGCCCTCTCTCCTGGGAACTAACTAGGGTCCACAAGAACTACATTAATGCCTTCTGAAGGCCTGCCCTCCTTACCTAATCATATTCCAATAGGCCTCATTTCCTGTGTTTCCAGCACCTCTCAATTTTGCCACACTTGGCACCATACTTCAGTCCATCCATTTTTGGAGGACACACTCACAAAATATCCAAAGGATAACATTCAATGGCCTGGTAAGCATTTTGCCCAACTACGAAAGAAAAATTCCCATCCTTCTTCTCTCTTGTCCATTTGTCCCATATACCCAAGAGCTCCGATGGACCGAGAAGCTCAAAATCTGTCTGTTGAGCTGTGCTCTTTCCCTGCAGGTGGAGAAGCGCTCTGTGGTTTTTGAGAGGCAGTTTGGGAAGTTAATATTAGACTTTGCTTTGAAATCCATTTTTATATTTTATGTCACCAGTTGCTGAAAGGTGATTTCAATAATCTAAACCTATTGCTTCTCTAAACAGAACAAGTATAAGACAGAGATTATTCACTTATTTTCATAAATATAGTTTTTACAGTGTACCATTTTAGAAATGAAGAAATTGCTCAGAGAGCGTCCCAAGCCTTATATATAAAAGTCTTTAATCATTCACTTCTCTGATGCTTACTATAGACAGGACGATACTCCACCCACATCCCTCTTCAAGAAAAGACTTTGTCCAGTTGTAAAGAATGCACTCGGTGCACAACTTCCGGCTGTCCTCTTTCTCAGAATCTGCCTCAGCTGTAGGAAGCCACCTCACCCGAGGTCCTCTCCTTCCTGAGGCAGCCATATCGAGTGCTAAGCAAGTTTGAAAGACAAAGCCTTGAGCCTTTGGGTGACTATGGCACTTTGACTTTTCCCTTTGTTCAAGCCTGCACGTCCTCTTTTCTGTCATTGGTGTCGATTTCCGCAAATATCCTGTGTCCCTCTTGATGTCTACTTATGAATGCAAATTGCTGACACCAGCATAATCATTTTCATCTTTCTCTTTATTCCTATGCAGCCAAGTCTGTGACTCAGCTTTTCTCCCAGAAGGGACATACTGATAGCCTGTGAACCATTATCCCACCAAGGTGGAACTGGTGCTTTTCAAATATCAGGGTCTCAGATCCCTGGACACAGCTTGTATCCCAGAGAGTAAATGTCTGCATTTGTGCCAGTTACTCTGTTCTACTGAATTCCTCAATTCCAAACTCAGGTTTTCCCAGAAATGAGTCCCCAGCATCCACTCCGTTGGTATTTATAGCATTGGCTTATCAGGAGTCTCAAACTCAAATCCCTGCTGAGAGTTGTCCAATAAAATTCTTTTTCAAAGCTGGTCAGGTTGAAGACAAGAGATACTGAACTGCTTATTTCACAACTAAGCACAGCAGCCTGCCATGATCCACACAGCCTCGAGGACGCTCATCCTTGCTGACGCCTCAAGTCACTCTCTGTTCCCTTGCTCAATCACTGGCCACGACAATGACTTTCATCCCATTTCTCAAGCCAAAACCTTTCTGGGTTTGGTGCCCTTGCATTTGCTTCTGGGATGTCCTTTCCCTCGGTATTTCCCATTCTTCTGATATTAATTTAAAAGTCCCCTCCTCCAAGAGATTTGAGCTGCAATCCTGTCTAAAATAGGCCACTTACTTCCTTGTCCTGTTAACTTTTGATACATGCATATTGTTTTATTTCGTATAATTTACTTTACTTCCTTATTAATCAATGTGTTTGCCAAGCACAGTATCTTATCCATAACTTTTTGAATGAATGAATGTTTTCCCCTCAAACCCCCTTTTCCCAGCTCTCCATCACACTCCTGGTGTCACTGTCTCATGCAATGCATTCTTCCAGGCCATATAATTTCATGTTTGTTTGTTTTTTTTTTTAACTATTGTCGCCTCCAGCTCCTTCTCTTCATTTCCTGTGCTGCTGTCTTAATCCAGAGACTCATGATGTGACACTTAGACAACTAGCACACACTCCCGGCAGGTGTCTCTGACACTACTTTCTCCCCCTCCTTGTTCTCCATACCCTGTCAGAGTGACCTTTCCAATATGCAAATCACAGTCAGGCTCCAAAGCTTTCAATGGCTCCCTGTTGCCTACAGGATAAAGTTCAACATTCTTAACATGACACTCAAGACACTGAGTCCTGACCCCATTTTCCCTTCTGGTTTTCTCTTGCTTTCTTCTCCAATAAGCCCCACCTCCACAACCCCTGAACCTTCTCTTCCTGCTTCTCACCATTCTGTCTTTTCTATACCTTAAATTCTCCCCAGTTATTCATTTCTCTTTATCTCCACAGCTACCAAGTTCCTTCTTACCTGACCCGGGCAACCACAGAACAGCGTCTCTGTAATTGCACATTGTCAGGTCCAGTTTGATTTCTAAACAACAGCAAGTGAGATTTTACACTCTTGATTTTAACCATGAGAACACCTACCTTCTCTCCTTCTTGTTTAAAATCCCTCCATGGATAGAAGTTAAGAGGTTTTGCAAAATCTAGCTTATGAGAATTCCTCTGACCACATGCACCCTCCTTCATTCTGTGCTCAGGCCCACTGCAATGTTTCTTCTCACCCCAGATGCTTTGCTTCTGTGCTCCCACAGACCTAAAATAGTCAGGGACGTTTTCTCCCTATAGCTTACCACTCCCTTATAGCCCAGTTTTCTTCCCCAAGCCAGGACAAGATTTCCCGAATGTCTTGTCTTCAGAATGCATCCATCCAAACACATGTAGCATATGGGAGGAAAAGCAAACTTTCAGGACAATACAATGAACTTTGGACCGTGAATTTGAGGGTAAGAGATAGGACTCGGTCACTGCACGCAACGTTTCTGGACACTGGTCTTCCAGCTGTCAGTGTTTTCCATTGCTCAGGAGGTATTACTGAGGTATTTACATAATTGTTTTATTTTTGACCTCATCTATAGGGATTTAATATATCAGAAGGGGACTGTGGTATGTGTTCAATTCAAACTCTAGAAGGAATTTAAATCATGGTTTTCTTTATTTTTAGGTTTTGTTTTGTTTTAAAATATTTTTATTATAACTTGCATTTATATGGGGGCTGCTAACTTCATAGATTTCCCATCAACCTTCATTCAGTCATGCAGTTACGCATTCGCCCAGCAGATACTCACTGGATGCCACATCCTTTCTTAGTGGCTGGGACAGCGTGGAAACTAGGAGCAGAATATGGTTCTAGGACTCTCTGACTGTGAAGTACAGAGGAAAGAAAAACTGCATTTACATCCTGGATTTCAGAAAGATCAGCAAGCAAATAAAGGCCAAGGTTTCCAAAGCCCCAGCCGGAGATAATGAGTAAGAGTCACAGCCAAAGGGGAGGGTCAGGGATAAAGCCTGAGGGTCGCAGGGACAGAACCATGCAGCTGGCTAGAGCATCCTATATCTATTTCATTCACATCAGTGATTAGAAAAGTGTCTCTTTTACGGCTTTACAGGTTCCTATAAAGAGGCGTAAGTTCGAGGCCCACTAGGCAGTGGCATTTGCTTCCAGGTGAGTATTATATTCCCAGCAGAACAAAAGTCACTAGCCAGGAATAATAAGAATTAGGATCTAAGGAAGAATACAGGCAAGGGCTAGCTGAGAGTTAGCATCCCTGAAAAGTCATAACTGTAACAGGAGACTAGAGTACCATGCAGGGGCACTGGAGTAGATTCCAAGCCTTTTGTCTGCCAGGGATGCCTCCTACTGAATGGATTGTTTTCCGTAGTCCAAGCCCCAACATAAGCAAGCTGAGACTGTGGATCGGATGCTCGACTCTGAGCGGAACCTGCTCCAGCTGAGCTGCAGATAGAAGGGTAGGGGAAAATGGAGTGGGCACTTCCTTATCCCCCCGTCCCCTAACTCTCTCTGCAGAACTCCCAGGGGAAGAAGGGATCATCTCTGTGAATCAAGGGCTCCTGCCTCAATTTTTTAAGACCTTCCTTCTGTCCTTTTTAAATATCACTGTTAATACCCCCTCGTGGCACTGTCTTGGTTCTTTACCCTTTCATGCAGATATTATTAAAAACCAGTGTCAAAAATGGAATTCTCCAAAGACCTTGTAAAAGTCAGCTTTGAGGCTGTATTATAAAGGAGCACATCTGGCTTATTAGGATCCACTTCCTAGCTATGATTTCTGCATCTAACACTTTGGCTCTTCAACCCCTTGATGGACCACCTAGAGCAAACTCCCTTCCACCCTTATACTGCATCCACCTGGGACTGGAAATCTTCTTAGAAGAACTCCACTATTTTTTCAACATTCTCTGAGTGTCACACTTACTCCTTCTGTATTCTTACACACGAAATTCTCCCACTCTCGAACTTCTCCACTCCACCCACCCTGGCACAATACTTTTTTTCTATAGATGTTTTTGGAACTTCAGGCATGTGCCCTGCCCTGGGATAGTGATGAATGGACCCTTTAAGGCTCACTAAATAAAGCATTTCAGTGCACAACTCACAGTGTTTTCAAAGAGCAATTTTAATTCGGCAGTTTTGATGTGGAAGCAAAATATATAAAATGGTGTTACACTGCTAGGTAATGTGTTGTAGTGCCATGAATTTAATCCACAATAGCCCAGCTCAAAAGGGCATGATGTGTGTGGTTTTTCAAATTAAATTAAATAGACTTCAATATGGTTAAGAGGGAAGTCAATCCCAGCTACATACAGTGACCCCTCTATTTCCCTAAGATCATCAAGTTCTAACAATAATTATCATTTTATGTATAATTAAATATAGGAAACATATATTCACTGTGTTGCAGACACTATCTTGCATGTCTTTACAAATTCGTTTATTGTCACAACAGCCCTATGAGTTATGTGCTGTTCTTTTTATCTCTTTTACAAATGAAGATTTTGAGGCACAGAAATCTTCAGCTTAAGCTCACCGCATAAACAGAGAACTTAGCGTTGGAACTCAGAACCTTGCTCTAGAATCTGTGCTTTTAACCATGGAGAGCAGAAATCCTACCACTTCCAGGTAAGCTAGGAAAGGGGAAAAGGCTTTATCCCTAACCTGCATCTTCCGTTGTTAACCCACATCTCCAGCCCCATTCTGCCATCTTCGGGCCTCCAGTCCCTAAAGGCTTCTGCTCCAACCACAAGCTCAATTGGAAGGTTCAGATCGCTTCACTTAAAGTCGTGGGTCTTGTTCAGGTTTCCCTAATCCCATTATGATCCCTAGATTTGTGCGTAACAGAGTATGGATGTCCAGTTTTCATGAAAATCCCCAATCACCAACTTTCCATATTCTCATAGAATCTTTTAAACTGAAAGCTCAGCTCTAGCCCCCCACACCTTTCCCATACTCCACTCCAAGGACCAGCCTCTAGCCTGCATCCCTTTGTGACAATGCAGAACAACTTCCCCAGGAAGCCTGAGGTGCAAGATCATTCCTTTTCTCTAGTTGTCGATTTGAAAGTGAGGAGTGATGAGATTTCACCATCCTGGAGTGAGATGGAGAAAATGCCTCATTTACCGAACCCCAGCGAATGCGTGGTTGTTATTCCTCATCATCAGCACTGAGAGATGTGGACGGTCCTCAGATAGCTGTCCCACAGCGCACACCACTCACTGGGTTTTGCTCACTTCTCACCTCCCATTCGACTCCTACCTCTTCATTGGCCTCTTGTCGCCCTCTGCTTCCATCTTCTTCAACTCCACCCGGGTCCACACACGTACCCCACACAGTAAGGAGAACTGCAAAATACACCCCGCAGTTTGGAAACTAAAAAATAAAGGAAAAGGATCAAACATTATTTTTGCAATATACACTGTTCCTTCAGTTCACTAAATAGCTGACTATGCGAAGGAATCGTTTAGAGAAGTACTTCACACACTTTATGAAGGTAGAAGAATAAAATATCGCCACAATCCAAGACCTCATGAATTAAAAGATCTAAACAATGACCCTGAATGGCTGTCAAAATTACCAAAGAGGGATAAGCACGCATTTCCTACTGCCCGACCACACAAACCACAAAAGTTAGAAAGCTAGAACCTAAACAAGTATCTAAATCTCTGCTGTTCAGTGCCAGCTGCATGTGGCTATTGGGCACTTGCAATGTGGCTGCTCCTGAGATGTGCTACAAGTGGCACAAGTTCATATCAGATTTCTAAGATTTAGTACCAAGAATGTAAAAACTCTCCATGATGGTTTTATCACATATTGAACTTATGATATTTTTAATTAATTGTGTTACGTAAAAAATATCATTTTTAAAAGTACATCTGTAAACCTCCATCCATGCCTCCCTTCTGTCTGATTCTGGAGCCAGATTCTATTTCAGAGGCATGGGCTCAGTTCCAAGTGTTATATTAGGTAAACCTTAGCAACAGCGTGAAGTCCAACATCCAACTCAGGTTTTCTCAAATGTTAATAATGTACTGGGTTTTATCATAGCTTCAATGCTTATAAATTTAAATATACAAATACCGCATACACACAGGTCTTGTGATAGGAAGAGATGGAAGCAAAAAGAGAATCTTTAAGAACTTTGTCCAGACAATCAGAAAAGACCAATAGTAATAGTCTGGACTGTAGTGGCTGCTGCGACATCCACTCTTCCTGTTAACTCCTACTGGCTTTTGCCTTAAATTTGTATTAAAAGTGTCATCTTCCCTCTTCTTAGCTAAGTTCTGATTTGTTGCCTCCCCC
>PVJO010030324.1:0-15648 GCA_004026905.1 Hystrix cristata | reverse complement strand
ATCGTGAAAATGGCTGTACTTCCTAAACTACTATACAGATTTAATGCAATTCCAATCAAGATACCACTAACATACTTCAAAGAATTAGAAAGGACAATCATGAATTTCATCTGGAACCACAAGAGACCAAGAATAGCAAAAACGATCCTAAGCAACAGGGAAAAAGCAGGGGGCATCACAGTCCCAGACATAAAACTATACTATAGAGCTACAGTATTAAAGACAGGATGGTACTGGCAAAAAGACAGACCTGAGGATCAATGGAATAGATTGGAGGATACAGAAACAACCCCAGACACACTCAAATACCTCATCTTTGACAAAGAAGCCAAACACCCTCACTGGAAGAAGGATAGCCTATTTAACAAATGGTGCTGGAAAAATTGGCTAACCACATGTCGAAAATTAAAACTAGATATATGTCTCAAACCACATCTTCTTTAGTGATTCATTAGTTGCTGGGCATTTGGGTTGTTGCCAAGACCCCCAAATTTAAAGACCCATTCAAAAAATGGGCATCTGAAATGAGTGAATACTTCTCAGATGAAGAAATACAAATGGCGAATAAATATATGAAAAAGTATTCAACATCACTGGTCATTCGAGAAGTGCAAATTCAAACAACACTAGGATTCCATCTCACTCCGGAAAGAATAGGTATTGTCAAGAAATTAGCCCATAACAAGTGCTGACAGGGCTGAGGGGAAAACAGAACCCTCCTCCAGATTTGTTGGGAGTGTAGGCTGGTCCAAACACTGTGGAAATCAGTGTGGAGATTACTACTGCAAGGTTTCTACTTGCAGCAACATGAAGGGTATAATGAAAGTTTCTACCACTGTTACTGGCTCAGCCTCAGATTTTCAGTTTTGCTTCCTGTTGCACATTTCAAGGCATTTCCTCAAATATTAAATACTTTTACATTGTCTGAATATTAACTCTGTAGTGATACATCAAATGTCTTTTGTGTATTACAAACTAACACTGACTTTCTTATTTAATTTTTTTTATTTTTACCAGAAACATGTATTGGTACGTTATATACATAATGATCATAATCAACATGGTTATTTTGTACCTGTACATGATGTATCTTGGCTTTCCCCCCTCTTCCCCTCCCCTCCCTTCCATTCACCCATCCCTCTCTATTTGCAACGAGTTTATTTACACTTTTCCATTTTTTTCCCTTTCATCAGTGTGGAGATTCCTTAGAAAACTACAACTAGAGGGTCTATTTGACCCAGCTATTCCTTTGCTCGGTATCTTCCCAGAAGAATTAAAATCATCATATTACAGTGATGTATGCACAACCATGTTCATAGCAGCACAATTTGTAATAGCTAAGTCTTGGAAACAGCTTAAATGCCCAATGACCAATCAATGGCTAAAGAAGATGTGGTTTTTCGACACAATGGAGTACTACACTGCCATAAAGAAGGATAAACTAGAGTCATTTGTGTGTAAGTGGATGTTCCTTGAGAACATACTATTGAGTGAAATAAATCAGACACTTATCAGTACACAGTGAATTGTTTCTCTGATATGAGAAACCGTAAGTGTAAATAAGGACAAAGGGGTATAATAGATATTACGTTAAAAAAAAAGAGTATTCAAAAGAGAGAAGAAGTAGATAGGGAAAAGGAGGATAAAGAAGAAGGTTAGCGCTGACTTTGATGACCTTCACACTGTCTGGAAGGTCGAATGGTAGGCTCTCAGAACAGGTGCCTTCGTTGCTCTTTGCCGTGTTGCACCCTCCCTTGCTCTTGTGGAGCCCGGTCATGTCGAATCTGTCCGCTGGCCATGCAGTCCTGAGGCACACTGGCCAACGGCAGCTCTCAACAGTTCTTAACAGCGTCTTTGAAAATGAACCTTTAAAAACTGATATTCTTGATTGTCTTGTGCACCAGAAGGAGTGGTAGCATCCTCATTGGCCATTTGTAATGTCTCCTTTTAATGAATGTCTGCGTAGGTTTATTTAAAACTGTAAATATGGTTATTTGTTTTGTTATTCTTGTTTTGCTGTATAATTATTTGAATACTTTATGCATTCTGCCTACTAATGCCTTGTGAGATGGATGGTGTGTGAATGTTTTTTCCCACTCAGTAGGTAGTCCTTTCACTCTGTTGATTGTTTCCTTTTCTGTGCAGCTTTTTAGTTCAGTATAATCCCATTTGTCTGCTTTTGCTTTAGTTTGCTAGGTCTTTGGGGTCTTGTCCAGAAAACCCTTCCTTTCTTCAATGTCTTGAAGCATTTCTCCTATGTTTTCTTCTAGTAGTTTCATAGTGTCAGCTATTATATTTAAGTCTAACCAGTTTTGAGTAGATTTTTGTAACTGTTGAGGGATAGGAATGTAGTTTTATTCTTCTACATGAGCCTACCCAGTTTTCCCAGTTTTCCCTGTTTTTTTTTTTTTATTTCCCAGTTAATAAAAAGACTGTGCTTTCTCCGTTACATGTCCTCCACATCTTTGTTAAAATCAGCTGGCCGTGAATACACTGCTTTACTTCTAGGCTGTCTGTTTTTGTGCCAATGCCATCATGTTTTGACTGCCACAGCTTCGTTGGATATTTTTAATTTGGGTGTTACGGTGCCTCCTGTATTGTTTTTAATGTTGTTTTGGGGTTGTTTTTATTTTTTGCCATATGGCTTTAGCTACTAGGGATGTTTGTGGTTTTATACAAAACTTAATTGTTTTATTTTCCTCGTTTTGTGAAGATGCCCTTGATATTTTCCTAGGGATTGCATTGAATCTGTGTATCACTTTGAGTAGCATGAGCATTTTAACCATATTTATTCTTCCTCACGAGATATCTTTTTAATGTCCTTTTCAGTTTCTTTGATCAATGTTTATAGTTTTCATTATAGAAATATTTTATTTCCTTGGGTAAATTAATTTTAAGTAATTTATTTTATTATTTATAGCAATTATGAATCAGATTGCTTTCTTGATTTCTTTCTCAGCCAGATTGTTATTACTGGTGTGTAAAAATACTTTTTTGTATCTTTATATTGTATCCTGCAAAGTTACTGAATTTGCTTATCACTTCTAACAGTTTTATGGTGGAGACATTAGGTTTTTTTGTGATATGTCAAATCATGTCATCTACAAACAGGGATATTTACCCTTTACTTTTCTTTTTTTTTTCATCTGTTTGCTTTGATTAAGATTTTCAGTATGATGTTGAATTAGAGTGCAAAAGTGGACATCTTTTGTTGTTCTAGACCTTAGAGATGTTTTCAGCTTTCCCCATTGAGTATAATGTTGGCCATGCTTTGATGATAGATAGCCTTTATTGGGGTTAGATAACTTCCTTCTATACCAAATTTCTTGTCAGTTTTTGTTGTGAAGGGGTGTTGAATTTTATTGAATGCTTTTGCTCTGTCCATTGAGATGATCATGTGGTTTTTGTCCATTACAATGATATGATGTATTACACTGATGTATTTGTACATATATGAACCATGCTTAGGGTAGATTTCACTTAATATTTGATGTGCTGATGGTTTGAGTTGTATTTTGTTGAGAATTTTGTATTTATATTCCTCAGTGATAGTGGCATGTAGTCTTCTTTTTTTCTTGTGTCTTAGGCTGATTTTGTTAGTAAGAAAATATCCGTCCCCAACCCCTTAAAGTTTTTGAAATACTTTGAGAATTGGTGTCCGTTCTTGAAGTGTTTTTTAGAATCCAGCAGTGAAACTGTTTGATCTTGGATTTTCCTTTAGTGGTTGACCTTTAATACTGTTTTAATTTTGTTACCCAATATATTTGTCTTTTTAGATTGTCTGTTTCTACTTGAGTCCAATCTTAGTGGGTTGTATGCTATCCATTTCTTCTGGTTGGTTAGCATATAATTGCTCATAGTACTTTACTATATTTCTGTGGGTCCAGGTGTAAAATATCCTTTTTCATCTCTGGTTTTATTTATTAGAATCTTCTCTTAGTTTTCTTAGTCTAGCTAAAGGATTTTCAATTCAAATTTCCTTTTCAGGAACCAACTTTTCATTTCATTAGCCTTTTGTATTCTCTTCTCAGTTTGATTTCATTTATTTCTGCTCTAATCCTTATAGTATTTCTTTCTACTAATTTTGTGTTGTTTGTTCTTGCCTTTCTAATTATAGTGACTTTAAAATAACCTTCTGGGTTTTCACATATTTCAGGATTCAATTCTTCATTTCTCTGTTGAATTACATGATAATTTATTTTTTGTTCTCTGTTTACTGCCTTTTTTGATTCGTGCCTTCTCAGCAAGACTTTCAGTTTTAATCAACTATTGATTGCCCAAACTAATGAAAGGGAAAGAAGGTGTGGAAATTTTAAAATAATAGACAATCCCTAAATCATTTATATGGCTTGATGTATTCCTCAGTGACTTGAATTTAGCTTAAATGTGTTCTTCTGGAAATTTAATTTAAGCATGAAAATTGAAAACACTTTATGAAGATCAGGAAAACAAATGAATTTGGTTGGCCAAGCCCCTGGCTGGCTCTTCTTGTAGCTCATTTCTTGCTGAAAATAGACATCTGTTGTCTAACATCAACTAAATAGAAGTGACCTTTCAGGTCTCAGTTGAAACAATCTCTTCCATCAGTGTTTTTTCCTTCGTGTTACCCATATCTGTAAGTTACGCATGTAGTAGCTGTATAACATAACACCTGCCAATTACGAGGTACTATTATAGTTGCTTTACAGTGTTAGCTCGTGTAATCCGTCTAACAACCCTTGCTACAGAGACTAAAATTACCCTCAGTTACATATGAGGAAGTTAATGCCCAAGAACTATTAAGTTTCTTACCTATCACACAACTAATCAATAATGCATCCAGAACTTAGACCCAGGCTTTGTGGTTTCAAAGCCTGTGCTCAAAACATTGTGCTGTATTGCCACTGGACGGCACTAGGTTAGGATATACTAAGCCTGGTCATTAAATGTTACTTTGCAAGCATGTTTGACCTGAGTTGAACTCTTTGAGGCGGGTGTTATAAACCCTCCTGTAGCATTGACTTGGAAAGGTGCACAAAGGTCAGAGCCGTGACTGAAACCTAAGTCAGCCCAGCCTTAGAAGCAGTGAATTTACCCATAACACTTTCTTCCTCCTGATGCTTTCTAAAAATTGCATAAGTAAATTTGTAGTAAGTTATGGTATTTTTAATTACTGAGGGAACTGTCCACTTAGAAAAATTCTGCCTTTATGCTTATAATGCACAGAATTTTCCGGCAAGCTGAATATTATATGTGCACCTACTAAGTTTAAAATGTGCTTTTAAAACCAAGAAATGCACACTGTGCAGATTTGTATCAGGAACGCAAGACTTTCGTTATTCAATGCCTATGCCAAAGTCAACTCATATCAAATATTGGATAATAATACTCAAAAATTTGTTCTCTTCATTATTTTCATGAATATCGGACAGAATATAACAATCTAAATATTGTAACAAAAAGTGAAGCCAAAGTTAGATAATCCTTTTTATTTTATGTATTGTAAATTGGAGTTTATATTTCACCATGGAATGCCAGACTACTCAAAATTCTTGTATTTGAAATGAAGGTTGGAAAAAACAAAACCCATGAGTCCCATAATTAACCTACTACTTCATGCGTTTCTGGTTTATTATAAGCACTTTATGTGATACCTAATACTAGAAAAGCTGTAAAAGAGTATTATATTACTTTGAATTTTTTAATCTCTAAACTTTCTCCATGTAAAATAGTGAAACTTTTATAAAGTTTAAGTCAACTAAAGAGGATCAAACATTTGAATGACATATTTAGTTATGCCTTAGGAAAAAAAATCTTATTAGGGTAAACTGAAACTTAAAGTCTTACCAGTCAGTATATAAAGCATTGAAAATGTGAAAAGTGAAAAGTATCCTTTTTATTCTCCATAGTCTTGTTTCTTCCCATTGGCCAAATAGACCAGTGCTTTAAGATGTCTGTGTCCTTTTAACAGCCAAATAAACAGCTTCGAACAGTGAATTTCATAATAGAAGATTTATTTTCATATTAGTAGTATTTTACCTTGGAAAATTTCATTCTACCTAAAATATGTAGCTGCAGGAAGAATCTCATGATTTATTTTTATTATTAGAAATATTTGCTACATCCCTAATCAAAAATGCATCTGCAACTAAATTTTCAAATCTAAAAATTCAGAGAAGAAAATTAAGGTAAATTACTCACCTGTACCTACAGAGGTTTTGTTTGGCAGTCATCTTTGTTATAATTGCTGACATTGTATTTCCTGGTTAAAATATTACTTTGACTTTTTTCACTTAGGAAGGGCTTCTTAAAATATGTAATTCATAATCAACAATTTAGAAAAACAAATGTTAGCAATATTTAGGGAACAGTTTAAATTCAAGTTATTTCCTTGCAGACATGACAATGGAGCATTTTTCATACAGCCTTTTCCATTACCTGACTTGCTTTCTAGACTATTTTACAAGGGTGGTGTTTGGGATGTTAACCAGCTTTTAAACTTATTATGCATTCTTATCAGATTTTAGAATGATTTTTCAACAGATATAGGCATTAACTTTAAGAGAAAAACTTCCTATATTAGTTAATAGGTTAGCCACTATCAGGAATCATCTTTAGTAACAGGGTGAGTTTTTAGTCTAAGGATAATGACTGTAATTTTATATCATGAATTTTTTTTTCTGGAACATTTTTATTGTATCGTTTGTTCAAGAAGTACCTGAGATAGGTACTTTTTAAAGTTTTATTTCCTGTTCCTGAATACAAACATACTTAAAACTTAACCTTCTGAAATGTCAGCAGATTTCAGCTATGCCAAGAAATTTTAAGAAATCAGAATTTTATTCACAATCTTAAAGTAAAGCTGAGTGTTTTTCCTGTGATGTTTTGTTCCTCTTTGCTGCACTCCATATCCCAGGAAGAGTTTTTAACTAGCTACTCAAAAACAGCCCATTTTAAGAATGCGCAGAAAATGTGAGATATTTATCAGTATATATTTACTGTCTGAAGCTAATATAGCTGGGAGCTTTCTCAAATCCAATTGATCTGTTGCACATGTTCCCTCCCTGGTTTCAGGCCGAGCTTCTATTTGCATAAGGCCCTGGGCAAGGTTCTTTCTTGCATTGATTGGCCTGTCCAAGGCAGCCTGATGTGTTCTTGCATTGATCACTTTGTCTTTTCTTGGGAAGACAGTGTTACACTGAGTTCATCTCAAACATTCTAGGGAGAAGGTAAAACTTTACTGCAGATGTCTCAATTTTATTCACATATTCCTCTGAGTATAGGCTCTTTTTTCCAGGATAAGTATCGGTTTTTTCCCCTCCTAATTTGGATGTTTCTGCAGTTTGACTGCACTGAAGACTAGATTATATTTGAAAAAGCCGTTTTAAAGAAAATTGCCAGAATATATGCCACTTATCTCGTGCTATTTTTGTTTTTCAAACAATGTATCTCAATTCCAGCTTGAAACCATTTTCTTTAAGGATGATCTCCAAATCTAGACAGAAACTAAAATTTACTGATATTTTCAATAGTTACCATTTGTCTTAGTTTCATTGGAATGTACATTGCTTTATGTGTTTAAAAAAATAAGTCTTATTTGTTTCACTATGAAATAATGGTCCAGAATGGCTTGCCTGGTGGTGTTCATCATTAATAGAAATGTTAATGTGAATCATATAAACTTGTCAAATTTAGAGTTGACTAAGAATCTATGTATCGATTATGGATAAAATACATTTCATATCATAATTTTTACAGAAGTATTGTATTTGTTGTCAGTGAAAACCTAAGGTTAAAGATTAAGTCTTCATCCAAATCTGTGAGAAATTGAGCAGTGTTTTACAGCTTAGCACTCTTTTATTGGCTAGTTCTTAAATCAACATTTATATTGTCTGCCAAAGAACATATTTACCTACACGGCTAATTATCAGAAAATGCCCATACCTCCAACCTATTTCCTGTGTGTTTAGTGAGGGACTTGTGAGATGAATGTAAGGGTCTGTCAATATGCAGGGTGATATTCTCCTCTGGATCTGCCTTCTTTTGTCAGAGCCTGTGTGAATTTACAAGGTTACATTTGGCAGAGCTTTAGAATGAATGTGTCATGACTGAATTTGATTTTTGTACTGTAGGTAATTAAACTTTGCTACGACAATTCTTTAATGGTTTTGGAAAGCATATTTAGTAATACCTACTACAAACCAGAATATTTTTGTTTATGCTGTTTTATTTTTGTTGAACAGGTCACTGTTTCTGAATATTGCTGAAGAATAGAAATTAAATTTAACAGGAAAATGTGGCATCAGTTATTTCACTCAGTGGGTCACTGGTTTCACTCAGTATATGATAAACCATAATGCCACTTAAATAATCTGTTTTGTAAAATTTGATGCTAAGAGATTATATTTCTTTTGCTTACCTAAGAAATACTAGAATTCATACTTTAAAACTAAGCCTAGAGTAAATTAAATGTTTATTCTACAAGGGCAATAATCACCTCATAGTCTTAGATAATGCTGCTTGCTCTTTTACAAGGTCCTATAAAAATTATAGAATTGAGGAGATACATACTTAAGTTGCATGAACTCTGTTCAGCCATCGTCTATAAATAGAAGTACTATTAATATAAATAACATATAACATATTCAAAAATATGAGCTTGTATTGAAGACTTAATTTGTAGGTGAGTAGAGCTTGATTAATCATTTTGTTTTATGTTAAGTTATAAATATTATAAATGTGTTCATAAAATGTTGATTTAATTACCTTCCAATGGTTTAATATAATTTTGGTAGGTTTGGAAGGAAATTTCTGGAAATGCCAATGAAAAGGGCATATACAGTAAAACTATTAAAACGGGAGGCTTCTTCAGGTACTTCAAAATAGCTGTACAAAACTGAAACTAGTCTGTGGCAACTCAGATATTAATTTGCAAATTTTGTTCAGGGCATCTCAACTTGGTGCATGTATAGCTCTCTGAAATGGAATTGTATAGTATTTGTACATTTTTTCCAACTCAAGTGGAATGTACATCATTTTGCATAATTCACTTGTCTCTGGTGGTTAAATTTGCATATCTGAATGACTGAGTATACGTCTTAAGCTTCTGGTACATATAAAATAATCTCATGAGTAGAGGAACTCTTTCACCTCAGAATCAGAAGAGTCTATATATTTCACAGCAACCCATGATCAAACAAGCTAATTCAGATGCTACAAAGTGCTTTTCCTTAGCTACGCAGAGCCATTGACTGTGTACAGCCCACAAGCACATAGTGCTAGAGGGGTTCAGTTGAAATGCCAGTAGCCTGGCACAACTGCAGACAGGTATAAATATGCACTTGAATGGGACAGTTTTCTCCCATATGATTTGGTCAAAGTTGCTGTATTTTCTGCTCCCAAATTTATGCCGCATAATCAGCTTCTTGTATGAACTCAAATTTGAATCAGTATTTCAATATTTGATGGAGGAGAAAGGTACTTGGCCTCTGCATAATTACCAGAATGTAGTATGATGCCTGCTCTTTTTACCACCGCTCAGGTAATAGCCAGTAGCACACCTTCTCCAGACTCTCCCTGCAAGGTGTGGAAATCTAAGTCTGAAGCGTATTCGCTGTGCTTAGTCATTATGAAACTTTTCTGAGGCAGCCAGAGGGCTCTGGTGGGAGGTACTGGGAAGCATGAAGATGGTGAAAATAGCCACAAGTAAAACTTTGTCCAGTAAAATCCATCAAGTTTTCCCATATCTAAAGAAGAAACAAGGAATTGCCAAATAGTTTTCAAGCTGATGGATTTTCAAATGTAGGAGTAGTAATTTTTAAATCATCCAATGCAGAATACAATAATTTCAGCTTTGTTCTTATTAGTTCCCTTTGACAAAGCATCATATATTTAGACTGATGAATTCTAGAAGTTACAAGGTTTCTGCTATAACATATTTGCATCTGAGAATTTCAAATAACACCATAGTAACTTTATGGTAAAAATTCTTTTTTTATGGTAAAAATTCTTAATCATTAATTATATGTTAAAATACATCCCTTCCTAAAACCTTTGAAGATTTATTTTTGTTCATAGACTAATGCCATAAAATTTGGCATGTTATCATGCAGAATGTGTTCATAAATTTCTCATCACTCTGTATGACATATTTACATATCTCTAGTTGCTTAGAATTTAAGTTTTCACTTTGATTTGCAACTCATCGTGTATACAAAAGTTCCAAATATTTTAAAATAATCAAAAATTAAACATAAAATGATCAGTTAAAATATATATATTTTATTTTATGCCAAAGTATTTCCTGAAAAATGAGCAGGTAAATTAAAAATTGTATAATTTCTGAATAATAAAAAATTTGCTACCTTTCTCTTATTCTTCTCCACCCCCTGCCTCAAGACAGGTGAACAGTGTATATTGGTTAATAAGAAAATATTAACCCTGTTGATAAGAATAAACAGCTTTAAATGATGTGTAAAGTCTGTGACTAAAGAGTAGTATCAGAAGATTAATATTTGCTTTATGCTGTATTTGTTCTTTTCAACTTTTAATAATATGAAATAATTCCTGAAGATATAGTTGAGTTTTATCATTTTGAAGAAAATGTTTTTGGTTAATAGCAGTTGTTGATTAAAGATTTATTATGCTTGGTTATTTGCTACATAGGATGGTTTTTAAATATATAAAAAACTTTGCTGAATAATCTTTACAGATGTGATGCGCATGAAGACATGTTTAATTGTTAGATATTCAGATGAATATGTATATATTAAGGAAATATCTTTTTTTGAGTTTATATATCTCATATATTCCTTTTCTGCTTCTAAGCACTTTAGAATAATTCTCCTATTTTTCTAGCTGTTCAGAACACTTATGCAAAAATAAATTGTATTTGAACATTTTTGTGTAATCCTTAGGATCCCAAAGCTGAAAGCTCACATTTTAAAAGCTGCCTTTCTTCGTGTCTGTGTACCTATATTTCCAAACTCTTTCATCTAAGATGACCTAGAAGGGTAGCAAGTGTAATCATAGTCATGTTAATGTTGATAATAGAACACATGGACTGAAAAGCTTTTTCATTTCTTTTGACCTTCGAGGAATGATAAGAGTTCTGAATCACTGTTTCTGTCCAGCTGTGTGTGAGCTTGGCTCGCAGTCTTCATACTCCTAACCCAGTATCTGCTTCATGCAACAGGCAAGGGAGTGCTTACTTTTCTTTTCTTTTTTTTTTTTTCTACAACAAGAAAAATCTTGCCATGGGTATTCATTCATACACAGCCCCCAAATCACCATATATAGAGATGTCCTGGGTTAAGCCTAAAAATTCTTAATTTTTACCTCTAAAAGTAAAAACTTTGCTTAATCGTGTTCCATCTGAGCCTTTCAGACTTGCCCCTCTCTGTTTCTTGGGTCATTTGGGAATTTTCTGTGTGCAAATTCTGAGATAAAAGTGGAATTGCAGACAAAAACTGTAAGTATCCATGAACACAAAAATTCATAAAGATGTAAAAGAGTGTGACACCTCTAAATGTATAATATTTTAGTCCGTTGAAGAGTAGCAGGAAAGTATTTGGTGTTTAGTGCCAACTGCAAGAGCATGTTGCACAAGTTTTCTACCAGGGGAAGAATAAGACCTCATCCCTCATGATTAGACAAATTTGGCATTTCACTGCCATCTATTACTGAGCAAGTACCTGTCATTACTGATGAGGGTTAAAATCCTGTGGAGATTTTTATTAGAAGTTTCAATTTTAATGCAACACATTTAAGGGGAATACCTCCATTTCGTGCTTTATGTCCTTCTGAGCACTATCTGCATACTGTTGCAATTAAGATGTTTTTTGTTGTTCTTTAATTACCTGAGACTTTAATAGCCCTACCAAAGTCAGACATATTTAAAAACCAAAACTCAATATTTCACATTTTTAAAAACTTTTCTAAATTTAAAGATTGAGGTTTCAGCTTTGTTTTTACCAAAATTTCTTATAAATGCCCTAAATATCTACCTGTGTAATCGTAAATTTTATTCTGGATGATCTGCTTATGCCTACTAAATTGTTAAATTTGCCCCTTCTCCATTTTAAAGATATAGCAACTTAAATGCACATAGTAATCTTTTCATAAAAACATAATTGTATTTCTTGCTTTTTAAAAAGCAAATCTAATTGTTTATGCACTGTTCTATGTGGAAAAGTAATTCACAAATGGATTCCTATATGAACGCATGTTTTAAATAACCCAGGCTTTTTCTTTTGCCTTGTACTTTTTAAGCAAAAAAAATTAAACCAAATTTATCCTATTGTTTTTCCTGAGTAGTTTCTTTGAGACATATATAGCCAGTCCTCCGGACCTTTTGTTTCTCTCATTTATCATTTTTATTCGTATGGATGTTTTCTTTTTTGACTTTCCTTTTGCCCCATTTTATGGGTTCTATAACAAAAAATGTTTTTGATAAAAAGTATGTAAGTTAGTGATTCAGAGAAGGAGAAGCTGACTTTACCTTTTTGTCACATACATTACTGTATAGATATATCACTGGTCTTCACCATATAGCTACTAAATTTTCTCATAGAATGGATTGATCAGAAGTCCATAAAGTATATGTAAGATTTTTTAAGATGTGAATTTTCTGTCCTGGTTTTTTTTGGGGGGTGAGAGAAACTTGTATTTCATTTATTTGTACTTAATATTCAGGATTTAACACTGAGAATATGCACCATAAAAGTTACAGCATTTTCAAAATCAGTCTCTCATACAGGCTAACGATGCTAACCTCCTAATACCAACAAAGAAGCGAAGAATGCTTAAATGGTCTCCGCAGATTTATTTACAATTTTGGAGGGTTTGACCCCTTCGGACTGTGTTCAGGCCGTTCCCCTTTAGCCATTCGGGCCCTGCTGCCTGTATTGTGTGTTCAGCAGTTCCTATTAGAAGTCTTCACAGGGAGTGATTCCACTGGGCCTGCTGATGCTGCTTCGTGCACGGCCTGCTGTGCTGGGTGGGATTCTTTTTCTTTGCTGCCTGGAACATTAAAGACATCTTGGCCATGTCAGTCTGTGTACTCTGTGTGTGTGTGTGTGTGTGTGTGTGTGTATGTGTGTGTGTGTGCGTGCACACGCACACGCACAGTCATACCCTCACGCACACGAACCTTCCTGACTAAATCCTTATGAAATAATTATGCACTGTGCCTTTATATACATGCAAAATAGAAAATCTGAATAATAATGAATTTATAATTTATCACAGATATCTAATTTTAATAATTTGGTTCACTTAACATTAGCAGCTTTCCTCTAGCTTTTATTGTCTGCGGTTATTGACACTAGGGGGCACTGCTTATCCTCTGTTGCATCTTTCTTCAGGAAATGAGTAGAAATACTCAGCTGATTTCTTTGCTCTTACTTTAATTAACAATGGAACTTAGAGAACGCTAGACTATTTGATTCTTTGTTATTTTGATTTCATTCCTAATTCTGATATATAGCGCTAACAAAGGAGGTGGAGCTATGGGCTCTCACAAATAAATACAGTATCCAGTGCCCCATCCAGTAACTTTTTTCCCATTGGAAATGTCATTCTTGGCAAAACCAGAAGGGCGAGTCTGCCCAGTGATGAGGGATAGATCCCTTGCCAGCAAGTGTGATGAACAGCTTTAGAAATCAAGTGAGGGAAAGTGTTTAAGAGTTAGTGTGATTCGTTTGGATAAAGGTCAAGAGAAATGTGTACCTTTTTTGCTTATATAAATTTATTTCAAGTGATCTTTGATTTTTAACATTTACTTTGCTCAAAAGTGACTTTTAGCCTTTTAAAACTATTTAACCATCTGTTTCAGCTAATTGAAAATGAGTAAAGAAAAATGGATGTGCTGCCATTCATAACTATTTATAGATTAGAGCTGTGGCTACTAGATGAGAATAAAGTGACAATTAAACATTTTCAATTGATAGTTATAGTTTGAAATCTTCTTAAAACATATAAATTTGTTCTGTTTATATTTTAGAATCTTAATGTGCCGTCTAAAACTCAAATGCTCATGTGTCAAACTAAGGCACCACCTGTAGTCTCTTAAGGACGTTAATGACATCGTTGTGTTACATTTAATTCATGCTTTTAATGTAAAGCTCCTTCTCCCTTCTCTGTCTTCCACTCCCGCCTCCTCCCGTGTGGAAAGCAATCAGTGGGCTATAGAACATAGAAAATGATTTTACTCTACTGTCTTAATTAATCAGATCCATTACAGGATTAGTAAAATTTCATATTCTTTTTTAGTCGTATCTTATCTATATGAAAATATGCAGTTAAGGCACATTCTGTTTTATCAGCTAACGATACTGATTTTTAACATGAGTAATTAGAATAAAGTATTCTTGCAGATTTAAAAGTTTTTTTGGCACATATTTTATGTTCTGCCCAGAAAGAGACAGAAAAGAGTTCAATATAGTCAAGCCTGGTCTGAATGCCAGTAAAACAGCTGAGCATAAATGTAGGCAGTTTTAAATAAAATTTGTAAAATTCCTTTGCTTTGCAGCACACCAAATTATTTTCCACTAAATGAGTGAGTACTTTACTGAGAAATTACAATAGATTCTTTTAAAGCAAAATGAATATATATGTTAGCTTAGGTTGACGTTTTTCTTATCTAATTTTCCAAAGTGATTTTAATAGTTCACTAAATAATGTTTAAAACTATATTGCCAGTGACTAGTTTTATATAATGTCTAGGAAAAATATTTTCAAGATTAATAAACAGTTCAGAAAGAAATGCAGTCTGTTATCTTTATTACAGGTATTTTTCTTTTTCTAATTATTTCTGTATAACAGGATAGGAGCATTAGCCAATTCAAGTTCATCTCCGATCTTTAGTAATAGATCTGTCACTGGCTAAGAATAGGTACCACCTAGTTAGACCTTATCAGTTCATAAACGAAACACTGATTCATCAATATGAGGCAGCTTTTGTTATATTCAACATCTTATAATTTGAAATGTTATTTTCCTGGTGCTAACCATCTACAAGCAATCAGATGCCAACCCATTTATAATAGGTTTTTCTCCTCCTAGCAGGATGTTGCTTTTGGCTATAAAAAGTTAATTTCAGATCCTGATATACTTGCATTAATTTTTGAGACATTGGCTGAGTGTAGTACAGCAAAGAATAACATGAACATCGCACCACTGTGCTGTAGCTAATCGTTTATTACCTCAAGCCAGACAAACAGTGTTAATGTGAAGGCTGTGGTGTGTCTGTGGCAAAGATGGAAACTGACAGAGAAGGTGAAGGAACAGTAACACGATAGAAAGGGATACATTTTAATACCTACAGTTCTGGACATCTTGGGAATGTTTTATGAGTAGAATAAATTATTATCTTGAATAACAGACCCCATCCTCTATCCAAACATCTTTGCTTCAGAATGGGAAAGCTCATTGTAATGTTATCTTTGCTGAACCATAAGTGTTCTCTAAAAACCATATGACTGAGATGTTCATCAGCTGGGCTGTTTGCTGTAATTCACCAATAAATTTGAATAATTTGACATAATTTCTGACAAAGATGAATGTTTCCACATTCATTTCCATAGTAAGGGAGTGTCTACGTGAAGAAACCAGTTTGACTGACTTGACCTGCCAGATTGATCAGAAAAAGAACAATGCAACAGCCACTCA
>PVJO010030323.1:0-15650 GCA_004026905.1 Hystrix cristata | reverse complement strand
GACAGAGAGAGAGAGACAGAGAGACAGAGAGACAGAAAGACAGAGAGAGAGAGAGAGACAGAGAGACAGAGAGACAGAGAGACAGAGAGAGAGAGAGAGAGACAGAGAGATAGAGACAGAGAGAGAGAGAGAGAGAGAGACAGAGGGAGAGAGAGATGCATTCTTTTCTGGAGGTGGGAACATTTATGCTTCTCTTGAGGGGATGGAAACACCAGGAAAACTGGCCCGCTCTCCAGATGGGCAGTAGCCTATTTACAGGTATGGGCAACTTTTTAAAAAGATTCATTTGGAATATAAACACTCCTTGGATTTTTTCACTGTGTTTCTTTAACTGAGGATCAAATTCCTATTCGTCATTAAACCAATGTAGGGACTTTCCATATTCTTGAGGAATTTGGGGTGTGATGGCCCTGGAAGAAAGGGAACCTAATAGATCCATTATGATTACAGTGTTCCTCAAAGTACAATTTTTAGTTATGATTCTCCTTGTCTCCTTCTTACCTATTTTATTTCTTATATCCTAGCCCATCCCCCCCCGAGACTTTTATCCTTCATTCTTAAGCCTGTAGAAGGGTCAATTGTACATTTTCCTATAACCACTTCAGTCTGAAGAGGAGCGTTGATCTTGCCCAGCCAGGAAGCCAAAGTCTCATCCTCACTGACCAGAAGTAGACAGAGGATGATGGGTTTTGTTGTTTGATGGAACCCTCATCTTTTGGTAATCTGGAAAAATGTATAAGGACATTGTGAAACTGTTGATAGTTATGCTTCATTTTATAACCTTGTCAAGCAAGCCTGGGCCGGAAATAAAAGAATACTGAAGAATAATGATTCCAAAAATTGTAGACTTTGGTACCATTTGGCACAAACCTTTTATCTTGAAAATTAGCCTCTATTTATTTTGAGGTGTTTACCCTAATAAAACAGGTGGATTTTTAAGAGCATACATAATCTTCCTGTTGGTTAAAGAAATA
Organism: Hystrix cristata; assembly: GCA_004026905.1. Taxonomy (NCBI): domain Eukaryota; kingdom Metazoa; phylum Chordata; class Mammalia; order Rodentia; family Hystricidae; genus Hystrix; species Hystrix cristata. The sequence continues at coordinate 14,676 of PVJO010030323.1, read as the reverse complement.
TAATTTAAAAATTTTCATTATCACAATGACAAAGGCATATACTAAACAAAGGTATCTCCGTCATTGTGGTCATTCGGCCATTAATTTTTTTTAATCATAGGGGTTAGAATCTGTGTCTGGCCTCTATTTTGTAGACCTGAAGATGTTTTATAAAAATGGGCTCCAGATAATATAAGCGCAAAGCCTGAAGTAAAAGAAATTTAGTTTATAGCATGAAGTTAAAAAATTTTAGCAGTTAGTATATTTATAGCGCCATTTTTTTGAGTCAAGTTCTCATGATGTCGTTTAGGCTGGTCTTGAACTTGTGGCAATGCTCCTGCCTCAGCCTCTTGAGTGCTGGGATTACAGGTGTACGCCACCATGCCTGGCTATATTGCCATTTTTATTCTACAGACACACCTATATAAGAAATTAATGCTTTACCTGAGGGGTACCTGAAATTACATTAAGATAACCCAAAGGGACTATACTAAGAGAGGCTAAAGGACACATTTTTGGATTAGCTAGTGCAGTGATGGTGAACCTTTCAGAAGTGAGGTCCCAAAGTGTAACCCAATACCCACTTATTTATGCCCAAGTGCCAACCCTGCAATTAAACCTGAATACCGAGGTTGTAGTTTAGAAAAAAACAACTCATACATTAAGATCTTTCATCTCAAAATAAAAACAAAGACCACATGTGCCATAGGCTCTCCACAACTGAGCTAATGGAACTTGGAATCAACCTTTCTCATGGCTGTAAGTTCACAGGCTGCTGTAGTGTTTGGAGCCCCTTTTTATATCTAGCCACAGTAATTCTCTCTCTCTCTCTCTCTCAGTTATACTTTTCTGCTGAGTATTTAAGACCAAGTCAAAGGTAAGACCTGTGTTATGAAGAATTAATCTCTCTCTCTGTGTTTGTCAAGATCAATTAAGTCTCCAGAGGGGTTTCTTTTGGAAACATGTTTGGAGCCTCATAGCTCATATGGCTTTTCTTTCTAACATTTGTGTCATCTGCCAGGATGGGTCACAGTCTTGCATGACTACAGAACTTCCCTTAGAAGCATGGGGAACATTTCTCTCTTCTGTGACCCTCCACTTGTCACAATGCTCATTGACTGCTGTCCTCTGGGGTCCGACAATGTCCCTGCTCAGAAAGTTGGCAGACTCACCGGGGCTGTTGGCTTCTTTTGCAGGGACCCCCATCACGCCCTGGCCCTGGCTGACCTTGGAGGGCAAAGGCCACAGTGTTGGCTGTCTCCTTAGCCCAGTAATCTGTCTTATCTTTGCTCTCCAAGCTCCTGTTTTTGAACACCCAGAAGGTCAGTAATAGCAGCGCTGAAGGTGAAGTGGGAGCAGTAAGTTTTAAGTATGATAATTGTATCTGAATATTGGGCACTTTGAAATACAAAGGATGACCAGAGAACAGCTGCCTCTTCTGTGAATCAGGGGCATCTGTAGTATTGGGGTCTGCACCACATTCTATCTGAACTGTGGTTGACGGCCGACCATCTGCACATACTCTGTAGTTTGTCTTGTTGAGGTCATATTCCTGTGGAATGCTAACAGATAACAGTTATAATACTTCACAAGGAAAATTTAAAATCAAGTAAAATGTAGCATTTTAGCATAATGATTATGATGGCTTTATTATACTAGACTCATTCGATTTTTGTTATTATCAATATAGGAACAGTTTAAATTCCCATTTTCATGTAAAGGAATTCATCAATGGGTTCCATTTATCCAGTTATAAAATATTAAATAACATACATTCTCATCTAAATTTGTTACTTTTTAAAACTGAAGTGACTTTTAAAGTAGAATGTACTTGTTTATGGAAGTACATCATAGGTAGCTAAGGCCTAATTTTTAATTATTAGAGTGTCACTGTCTGTAATGTATAGTGTTTAGGAGAATCTAAGTATCTCAATAAAACTAAGTAACAATTACATAAACAGAAACCTGAAAAAGTCTATCATCACACACAATTTTGTTTGAGAACATTAGTATGGTAAAGTATTCTAAATTTTGTGTTTTAGAGTGCTAACTCACTCGGGGAACATGTGCATTATAAATAAATGCATTTAATATACCAAGAGTCCAGTAATAATTAGTATCACAGCTATTTAAAAATCTCTTACATATATTCACTTAGCTTTCACTCTTAAGGCAAAACTTAGATTCCTTTAGCAGGCTTACATAGTGTAACTGTAGACATGGGTTAAACAATACCTTCAGACTTTCTAGAACTTTGGAAACAGTGTTGCTGACCCAAAGTAGACTTGTTACCTAATACATATGTGCATCTCATTTATTTATTTATTTATTTTGGCTTTTTTGAGATAGGGTCTCACTTTGTATTTCTGGATGGATTTAACTCACCATGTAGCCCAGGCTGGCCTCAACCTCTCAGCAATCATCCTGCCTCAGCCCTCTCAGTGCTGGGATTATAGGTGTGTACCACCATGCCTGGAATGCATCTCATTTATACAATATTTTAGTTATACAATAAATAAACAATTTATGCAGTTGTTTAGTCAAAGCCAATAGATGAAGATCAAGTTTTGAATGACAGGGTCAGATTTAAGGAGATGTTAACAATTTTGATCATTTTATATGTTTAAGATGTAGATACAATGTATATTGCATCAAAGAGAGCACCTATCAGTTGTTTTGTATGCATTAAACTTATGTAGACTTAACTCTGTAATCTTTTAACCTTTAAATTTAGACTCAGAGCATAATTTTTCGTCAGGTACATACTTCTATCTCTTTGTCTCTGTCTCTCTCTTGCTATACATATATATATATGTATGCTGCATATATATATATATGCTACAGATATATATATGTGTAGTGGTAACTTGGTGCACGAATTTAATTCTACAGTTCTATGGTTTTGAAAATTGTGGCCACATTTATGTTTGCATAGGAAAGATAGCCATGGTCATGTTTGTCACCTGATGTAGAGTTTACCCAGAAAAACAAAATTTTGCCAAATGCTTCTGTTTGTGAACCAAATTGTTTGCAAACAAAAGCATTAGTGAACCAGGGTACCACTGTATATACATATCTTGGTCTAATCTAACATAAATGTTCATTTAACCAGTTAGAAACTAATTATTGAAAACATTTTATAACAAGGCAATATTAAATAATTTTTAACACTTAAAGCTTAGTTTCTCAATTAAGACAAAAACCTAGCAATATAAACCACAAGACATCATCTTGATAAAACTCAAAACCTTTATTTTTAATGTAGTTTTTATAAGTTTAACCAAGAACATTTTAGTATCTTAAGAAAAGTTATTGCTTTACACAGAGGGAACTCTTTTTTTGTTTTTAAAAATTTATTTTATTTTATTTGTACATGTTTGCAGTTCATGTAGTTTACAATCATCTTGGGGAATGGTTACATGTATGTATTACAGCATCTTTCTTTTTTTCTTTTTTCTTTTTAAATTCTTTTCTCCTTCCTTACCCCTGCCTTGTCCTCCAGTTCTCCCATCTCATTTTTTATTTTTGTTTATATTATTTGTCTTAGCCCATGTTATGTCAATATTGCATTAATTGGGGTTTTTAGGTTCCTTTAAATGATATATTTTTATTCTTTTTGTTTCCCCTTCCCCTGCTCCTCACCCCCACACTGTTCCCTTGGACCACTTCTCTGTTAGAAGAAATACTTCCTCTTGTCCCCTTCTATCCATCCTTTGTCATTGTCTTTGTACTTTGCTTCACTCATGTGGTGTTTAGGCTTGTGTGTCTGGTTTATTTCACTCAACATTATATTTTCCAGGTGCATCTATTTTCCTACAAATATCACAGCTGTGTCATTCTTTATAGCCAAGTAGTATTCCATCATATATAGATACTACATTTTCTATATCCAATTGTCTGTTGATGGGTATACAGGCTTCTTCCAAGATTTAGCTATTATGAATTGTGCTGCTATAAACATTGTTATGCATGTGTTGGTGTAGAATGATGACTTAAGCTTTTTAGGGAAGATACCTAGCAGAGGGATAGTTGGGTTACATGAACTTTCTAATTTCAGTTCTTTGAGAAATCTCCGTACTGATTTCCATAATGGTTGTACTAGTTCGCCTTCCCACCAACAATGCAGGAGGGTTCCTTTTCCACCACAGCTGTGCCAGTATTTGTTATTGTTTGATTTCCTAATGATTGCCATTCTTTCCAGAGTAAGATGGAATCTTAGTTTTGTTTTAATTTGCATTTCTGTAATGGCCAAAGATGTTGAACATTTTTTCATATGTATGTTGACCATTTGTATTTCTTCCTCTGTGAAGTGTGTGTTCATTTCTCTCACCTGTTTCCAGACTGGGTCTTTAATTTTAGGTGGTTTAATATTTTTGTGTTCTTTATATATTCTAAATTTTAGTCCTCTGTCTGAGGAGCAGATGGTAAATTCTTTCCCATTCTGTAAGTTGTCTCTTTACTGATTGATTCTTTTGCTATACAGAAGCTTTTTAGTCTGATATAATTCCATTTGTTGATTCTTGCCTGATTGAGCTTCTGTTGAAAAATTCTGTCCTATACCTATGTCTTCAAATGTTTTAACTACTTTCTCTTCTGGTAGATTTAATATTTCTGTTTTAATGTTTAGACCATTGATCCTTTTTGATTTTAATTTAGTATTTGGTGAAAGACAAGGGTCCATTTTCGTTCTTCTGCAAATGGATAACCAGTTTCCCCAATGCCACTTGTTGAATATGCTATCTTTTCTCCAGCATATGCTTTTGGCCCTGCTGTCAAAGATCAAGTAGTTGAATATGTCTGGGGAGGTTTCTGTATTCTCAATTCTGTTCCATGGATCCATGTGTCTGTTTTTGTTCCAGTACTGTGCCGTTTTTTTTTTTTTTATCACTATTGCTTTGTAGTATTGCTTGAAGTCAGGTATCACTGTGCTTCCTATATTGTTCTTGTTGCCCAAAATTGCTTTTGCTGTTCTTGGTCTCTTCTAGCTGCACATGAATTCTATTTGCTAACATCTTGTTGATAATTTTTGCATCTACGTTCATTAAGGATACTGGCCCATAGTTTTCTTTTTTAGTTGGGTCTTTATGTGGTTTTGGGATCAGGGTGATACTGGCTTTCAAAAATGAATTCAAGAGCGCTCTGTCTTTTTCAAATTCTTTGAAGAGCTTGACGAGTATTAGTGATATAACATCCTTAAATATTTTCTAGAATTCAGCAGCGAATCCATCCGGTCCTGGGCCTTCTTTAGTTGGTAGATTGTTTTAATTACTATGTCAGTTTCATTGCTTGTTTTTGGTTTGTTGATCCTATTTATGTCTTTTTGGGTTAGTGCTGGTAGTTGGTATATGTCTAGGAATCTGTCCATTTCTTCAAAATTTGTTAACTTTTTGGAACATAATTTTTCAAAGTACTTACTATCCTCTGGATTTCAACATTGTCTGTTGTGATTTCAACTTTTTGATTTTTAATTGGATTTATGTGAGTCTTTTCTCTCTTTCTCTTGCTAAGTCTGGCTAGGGGCTTATCTGTTTCATTTATCCTTTCAAAGAACCAGCTCAATTTGTTCATTTTTTTAAAACTGCTTTTCTTTTGTTTCAATTTCATTGATTTCCACTCTCTTCTTTATAATTTCCCTCCTTGATTTCAGTTTGGGGCTGGTTAGTTGTTGTTTCTCAAGTATCTTAAGATTTCTCATGAGATTGTCTATTTGAATTTTCTGTGTTTTCTTAATGTGAGCCTTTATTGTGGTGAATTTTCCTCTTAGAACTGCTTTCATAGTGTCCTAGAGGCTTTGATGAGTTGTACTGTCATTGTCATTAGCTTCCAGAAAATTTTCAATTTCTTCTGTGACCCACTTGTTGTTTAGGAGTATATTGTTAATTTTCTGAGAACTTTTGCCTTCTCTGCAATTTCTTCTATTATCTATTTCTCTTTTCATTGCACAGTGGTCTGATAATATGCATGGGGTAATTTCTATTATTTTTTATTTACTTAGCAGGTTTTGTGGACTAATATGTAATATATTTTGGAAAAAGTACCATGTGCTCCTGAAAAGAATGTATACTCTGTTGAAGAGGGGTGGAATACTCTCTATAAATCCATTAAATCTATGTGTTCAAGGGTGTGGTTCAGCTCCAAAGTTTCTTTATTTTTTTTTTGTTTAATCTAGCTCTTTGTGAAACCAGGGTTCTAAAATCTCCTACTATGATTGTGTTCGCGTTTATCTGATCTTTTAATTTTAGCAGTTTTTGTTTTATGAAGATAGGTGCTCCAGTATTTGGTGCATATATGTTTATCAGTGTTATCTCTTCTTGTTGAATTGTTACCTTAACTAGTATTTAGTGATTTTCTTTGTCTCTTCCAATCAGCTTTAGCTTAAAGTTTACCATGTCTGATATTAGAATTGCTACCTCTGCTTGCTTTTGGTGTTCTGATGCAGGAAATGTTGTTTTCTATACTTCAATTTTTAGTCTATAAATTCCTGCTTGGATTAGATGAGTTTCTTGAGTGCAACAGAATAGTGGGTTCTGTTTTTTGATCCAGTCTGCCAGTTTGTGTCTTTAATTGTAGAGTTGAGGCCACTAACATTGAGAGATATTACTGAGATAAGTTGGTCATTTACTATCATTGCCTTCTTTATCTGTTGGTGTATAATTTATTTTATTTTTCCTGGTGTTTTTTGTTGCTGTTTATCCATTGACCTCGTTAGTTTGCTCTGTGTTTTTAGCTGTGTCTAACTCATTATTTTTGTTGAGAATATATTTAAGTGTTTTCTCTAGAGCTGATTTAACATTCATATCTGATGACCTGGTCTTTTTCATGGAAATACCTATTTCTCTATCTATTTTGGAGGATATCTTTGCTGGATAAGGTAACCTGGGTAGGAAGTTATTTGCTTTTAGTGCTTGAAAATTTTCACTTCAAGGTCTTCTGATCTTTAGGCTTTGTGTTATGAAGTCTGCTGTAATTCTAATTGCTCTACCTTTATATGTAATTATTTTGTTTTTCTCTGGCTGCTTTTAAAATTATGGGTTTTTTTGTTTTTGCTGGATATCTGGTAATTTAATAAAGATATGCCTCAGTGAGCTTCTATTGTCATCATATTTTTTTGGTGTTCTATAAATGTCACTTACTTGTATTTTATACTTTTTTTCTTATATTTGGAAAATTTTGTTCTATTGTTTCTGCAAGCAGATTAGCAAATCCGTCTGTGCTATCTTGTAGTTTTTCTCTAACTCTGATTAGCCTTAGATTGGTCTTCTTCTTGCTGTCTAGTAGCTGCTGGATAGTCTTCTCTTGTTCTCTTATTTTCTTTTTGGTTTGTTTGAGCTCTTTATCACAATTCACTATTTTGTTCCCAGTATCAGACATTCTGTCTTCACAGTAGTCATTTCTTCAATGTATCAAGTCCATAGAGTTTTTTTTTATCTCAGGTATTTCTGTTTGACATCCATTTGAGGATTCCATATCCTTGTTGAATCTGTCATTCAGATTTTGAACTGTTTTGTTAGCTCATGCAGTGTTTCTTTTTTCTTCCTTATTTCCCTGAAATTTACTGTGGGCATATTGAGTGACATTGCTGTGCACTTTTCATTCACATTCTTCACCCCTTCTGTGAACTTTCCATGGATTTCTGCTACTTGGTATTTATAGTTTATGTTCTCCCTTTGTTACCCCTAGCTCTGCCTTGGGAGAGTTTTGAGGGTGCTTCAGAGATCTTCTATTTCCTTGCTTCCCCATTCTATTACATGTGTCTGTGAAATATATTCCCCATCTTTCCCCGCCTTTTGATGAGTTACTGCAGGTTGGGAACTAGAGAAGTGAGGAGAGTTGGTGGCCTATATGGAGATTTTTAGTAGGATGTTGCCTTCCTGTGAATAATTTTCAACTTTATATATCTAGTGCTAGTATTTACTTTTTCTGTTATTTACTTTAAATGATTTCAACTCTGTCCCTATGTTTTGCCAACAGAATTACATCTGGTTATAACAGCATCCACAGATTCAATCTTACAACACTTCTATATGACAGTTCTTGCAGTTACACTCCCCCCCCCGTCTATTGTCTGTGTACATTATGACAGGTTATTATTTGTGGTTGTTCTGCAGTGAGGTAGGTGAGGTGAGGTGGAGAGAATGGGAGGTGGTTGGATGAGGAGTGTTTGACACTAAGGGGGAGGTTTGAAGGGGGAAATAGTGGTAGATGAATAGAAAAGGTTGAGGTGGGGTCTGACTTAATTGGGGTGCTTTTAGTTGAGTTGAAGAGTTAGTATTGAGAGTTTTCAGTGGATATTTTGTGGGGCAAGGTGGAGATATGCAATAAAGGGGGTTTACTTTGTGATTGAGGAAGGCTATGCAGTAGTCAGAACTTGCTGAAAGGATAATAAACTAGGTAAGATATGGGAGAGCTAAAGGCTTAGGATGGGGAGGATCAAGGAATAATACTACAGAAGATAGGAGCGACTGTGAGGAAGCTAAATGTGGGGAATTTAAAAACTTGGGAGGAGGAGTTTACATGTTTGGAAAAAGAATAAAAAATATGTTAATAGTATTGTCTCAGGGATTTGAGGTGGAGAAACTAGGTGGGGAGCTGAGACTAGAGAGAGAATCTAGACACCTATTAAATCAGAGCCAATGAAAGAACAAACACCCCAAAACAACAACCTAATAAACACAGAAAACCTTAAAAGAGCATAGCATAATCCTACATTATTAAATAAATTGAGAAACATACAAAAATTTAACCCAGTAAGATGTTTGATGGGATTTAATCTCATTGGAATATTTAATCCTATGAGACATTGCATATGTAATTCCCAAGTAGTTTCTTTACCAGAGAGTCTGAGTGCTCTCACCCAAATAACTCCTTTGATTATTCCACCACAATACTGAAGCTAACTCAGACTCAGGACTTCTTTCTGTTGGGTTGCAGTCATTCTTTTTTTTTTTTTTCCGGGTTGCAGTCATTCTTGCAGCCTCTGATCAAGTCCAAGTACTTGGGTTAGGAACTCTTGCTCTCCTTCTCCCTGGGTGTGATGGTGGATTAGGCAGGTAGATTCACTTAGCATGACATTGTCCACTGAGTCAGAATTTTTTCTATGCAATCAAATCAGCCACAGTAGTAACCTGCTAATCCATTACAGTGGTATCGGTCCAAGATAGTTGAGAGATAACATACCATGAGACCCTGTTTTTGGTCTCCCTTTAGCCTAGAGAAGAAATCCACAGTTATACTGTAAGCACTATAACAACCCAAGTCTTAACCCACAGTTAATGTGCACTAAATGTGATGGCTGTGTTTCCTCTAATGGTGAAAACCAGGGTTCAGCAGTAATTTTATAGAACCAGTTATTTAAAGCCCAAGGGGGTTGGGAACCAGGTAATGCCAGAAGGGGGAAGAGAAGAGAAAAAAGAAAAAAAGGTTTTTTCAAAGTCTTCTGCTGTGTGGTACGGGAAGGAGGAAAAAGGAGGGGGGTGGCAGATGATCCTAATGATAGTAAAGGTGTGTCATATATTTAGAAGAGGATAATAGGGAAAACAGTATAAAATTAGTATTGAGAAATGACGATGGAAAATATTCTACAATTGATATAACCATTAGAGAAAAAGGTAAAGGGAGACAAATGAAAAGGGGGAGTGGAAATAAAAGAAAAATTGCAAATGAATAAGACACAGGAGAAAGAAGTCAGACCAAGAGACATGATTAAAGGCAGGAGGGATATAAAGGGACAGGGGAGACTTCCTTACCTTCTATAAATGATAGTGGAAGAAAAAAGGGAAGAGGAAGAGAAGCAAACATATACAAACAGACTCATTCATAAAAGAAAGAAAGTATAAAATAGTGGAATAAAAGTATGGAGAAAATGTACAGTTGGAGGAAAACAGCAACAAATAAAAATTTAAAAAATATGAAAAAATCATACAATCAAATAAAGAACAATAAAAGAAAGATTTCTACTGTCTCGGACACGTGGCTCTTTTCCTCCGCCTGGGGTTAAGGGGCAGAGCTCAAGCCAGGACATGTCTCTCTTCGCGCTGGGTGTCTAAGGTGGCCGTCCACCTCCAGAACGGTGCTGGGTGTCGCGATCTGCTTACAGTGAGAACATGGCACCAGAGTGAGTTTCCAGCCCTGTGTGGCTCAGGCTGAGCCTGGCCTCTGACTGCAGGGTCTGGATCCGTGATTACCAGCCCTTGCTTCTCAGCGGGACTCCTGGTTTGCTCTCCAACTGTGGGCTGTCTCTTGAGGCTGTCTTTCCCTCACCCACTTTGAGCACTGGGCATGTGCAGCATGTTTTTGGGTCAAGGGTCTGCTCTGGGACCCAGGTTCAAACACTCAGCCTTTCCCCACAAGGTGTCCCCACCAGCTCTCACTGAACCACTGTGGCTGCTGTACTGAGCCGCTGTACTGAGGTCACTGGCCAGCTGTTGGCTGGAGAAGGCTACTCTGGAAGCAGTATCCTGCATTTTCCTCGCTGGTTCCAACTGCTGATGACTTTTTCTGTGCCAATGCGGCTCTCCAGTTCTCTGTGAGCAAAAAACACTGTTCATTTCACTTTACCTCCCTGCTGGTGGCTTGCCAGCTGCTGTTGGCAGTGTTGCGTTGTCTGTCCTCCATGATGTAATCTATTTCTTCTATATCACTTAGTCCTATTTTATTTTCACCTGTCACTTCTCTCTTGGTTCTTGGATAACCACCACTCACTTTGATTCCTCTCCATGCTATAATTTTCCAGAAAATAGACACTTTGTCCTAGAGAGGCTGAGTTGCTGACACTCATCACTCCCCCATTTTTCCTTCAGTTATGTGCCATGCTGTTCTTAATCTTTAAGTCACTGTGGAAGGTTTTGGGAAATGAACATGAAGGCTGCTTTCAGATCTGCCGAAGATGATGAAAATGATGCGTGATGGATGAGGTAGCAGTAACAATCTGCCACTGAAACGAACTCACCAGTTCCGAGCCTGTCTCTCTGTAGGAGGCTTATTCCTGGAGAACAGGCTGCTGGTTTGGTGCAAGACGATGGGGTGTGGCAGATTCTAGATGGATGATAGTGTCTACTCTTTGCTATGACCCTGGTGACTAGCTGCCCTTCTGCCCAGGACTGAGGGTTGGCACAAGATGTGGTTCTAACAGGGACAAGCCTAGGGGAGCATCCAGGCCACTTGGGGACTGGCCTTTCTCACTCTGTCCTCACTGTGCCCTTGCTCTTGGTTTAGGCCTGTGACCAGCCTGTTTCTGAGTCCTGGTCCTCTCTCCTGTGCCCTGACCCTCCCCGCAGGTCAGCTATGCATCCACACTACCCAGCCTCAGTGACAAGACCCAGTTCCCGTCCTTCCTGCGCACCCGTGTCAGTGACCTCACATCCTCCCGTGCTGTGACCCAGCTCGTGCTGCACTTGGGATGGTCCTGGGTGGGCATTCTGGCTCAAGATGATGACTTCGGACAGCAGGCTGGCACTTTGGCCACCCAGGAACTGGACCGGGCAGGTGTTTGCATTGATTTCCACGTGCACGTCCCTTCCCTTCAGTCCCCTGAGAAGATTGATGCCATAGTTCAGAGGATGGTGAAGAGCACAGCCACAGGGATCCTGGTCTTCCTGAGTAATTCCAATATTCAGCTCATCCTGCGGAGGCTGATAGGCCTCCGTGTCCTTGGCCAGGTCTGGGTCAGCGAGGGCCTCTTGTACATGGTGATTGCCCTGGCCACGCCGGGTGTCTCCCAGCTTCTGCAGGGTGCGTTTGGTCTTATGCCACGCAGTGGCCAGGCACGTGGGTTCCCTGAGTTCTTTGCCCGCCTGCACCCAAGCCGGACCCCAGAGGACATGTTCCTAGGGAGATTCTGGGAGGCCACCTTCGGGTGCAGGTGGCCACATGGCAATGACACCGTGGAAAGGGATGTGCAGCTCTGCTCAGGTACTGAGAGTCTGAGAGGACATGAGTATCCTTTCCAGCATGTGAGTAGAGTGGATGCCGCATACCCAGCTGTCTACAGTATTGCTCATGCCCTGCAGGAACTGGTTTCCTGTGAAAATGCAGATAAGGCATGTGGAGATCCCAGGCACTTCCGGCCCTGGCAGGTGAGCGGGGTTACAGGGAAAGGAGGAGATCCAGTTGCTTGGTACAACTTTTCTGCGGTGCCCAGAAATGGCACCTACCAGGAGGACACTTATGCATGCAGCCCAGAGGGGTCTTGGAGGAACACTGGACCAGGAGTCCTGAACCTACACTGGCAGTGTTGGCTCAGATGCATTCCATTCCTGTGGGCTGGCTCCATTTAGCATAGTGTGGATCTTTCCTGAAATTTAAATTTCAGATTTACTGTGAATAGATTTGTTGGCGTGTGTCTCAAATTTGAGTTTTTGTGGCCAATAATTGATTTATAATGAATGCATCATACACATCTGAATTGAGATAAATAGCAAATAGCTTTTAGTATGTGTCTAAATAGCATGAGATATGCTGTTACCAACAAGAGTCTTCTTATTTTTTAATAGCACTGTGGATTGAATCCAGGGCTGTGCAAATGCTCTAAGTCCACAGGTCATTGTTTTCTTTATTTGAGATAAGGTCTGGCCTGAATTGCCCAGGCTTTCTTATCCTCTTGTCTGCGGCAAGCTTCACTCCTCGCCATTTGCCCTCTGGAGACCCAGGTTGTGTGTGCAGAGGTGTTGTCTGGCCCACTTTGAGCTCAGAGTTATGGAGAAAGACAACCCCTGCTAAACCTGTGCTCTCCAGGAAGAGATCACAACTTGGAGGCCTCCTCACCACAGATAACCACATCAGGTCCCTGACCTCCCACCTCCTCATTCTCCAGTCCACTCAGAGCTTTCCCCGTGGCTTCTCTCAGCCAGTATGCCCAGGGTGATACTTCACTGGACATTTGTAGCTGTCCAAGAGGAACACCCACACGAGGGTTCCTCTCTGAGGTTTTCTACAGAACCCAGCAATTGGGGGCCCATCTGGTGTTGGAAAGCAGGTTACTGGCCTGAGGAAAGCAGCACAAGTGTCTGTAAGGTTTGGATTTTTAACCTTCCTCCTCAGTGTGTGTTGCCTACTGTCCCTGACCCGCTGCTATTGGATGGGTGGGAAGATGGGGAGACTGCGACGGGCATCTTCTCCACCTACTCACAGCACAGGTACACAGCCTCTGCCTGGAGTCCAGAGCCATATTCTGGGATTTGCTGCTGGCCTGGGAGACCACGGTGAGGGCTGAGGAAGGAAAGGGCACTGTCAGGACCTCCACTCCAACCAAAGGGCCTCTAATAGTTGAGGAGGGAGAACACATGTAGCTGTCGATGGATGGACAGTCAGGATGCCTGACTGTGGGGCAGGGCAGACAGATTAGAAATACCAAGAATGTGATGTCTACATGGAGGTGAGGATGAGGGGTGGGGAGTGAGTAGAGGGCCCAGAAGGTTAGATCTCAAGGAGGATGGTTCTGAGATCCATCCTGCACCGAAAGCTGCTGCCATGAGAGGAGACTGGGCCCAGGATTAGCCTGTGCCATGGCCCTACGAAGAAGAGCCCAGGCAGAACTGCAGCTGGGTGGAGGGAGGGAGCTGGGCTGGGAGGAGGGCAGAGGGCAAGGCCTCCCGTGGAGGCCTTACATGAGAAATGCGTTGAATTCAGAGTGCGAAGGGAGGCTCAGGGTGGATACAGCAGCTGTGACGGTCCTGGGTTCCTGCCTTCGTGGAACAGGTAACGAAAATTTAATTTATGACTGTCTTATAAAGATGAGGATGATTTGATTCATTACTAATGATTACTTGCTTTTAAACTTTTGTTTTGATTTTATAAGAAGTTAAAGGTGAATCATTTTTCTGGCTCCCAATGTCTAATGCACCTCATGGGCCATGGGTATAGTGGTGCCTGGAGCTCAAACCACCATCACCAGCCCTGGCCAGGCTACATGTGACCCTCCTGCCCCAGCTCCTTCACCCCCTCAGGAAGGTGCGCTTCCAGACCCCTGATGGGACCCACATCATGTTTGATGACAACGGAGATTTGGTGACAACATTTGACATTCTCCAAGGACAGCAGCACCCCGAGGGCCAGTTCCACTTTGTCCAGATTGGCATGATGGATCCTAATTCATTTTTGGGGGACAGAATGATGATTCACTTGAAGGACAGTGTCCAGGTGGGTCTCCTCTGGTTGCACGATCGGTCTCAAGCCTGACCTCTGCATTTGGGGATGCTCAGGTCCAGGGTTCTTGTCTCTACTAGAGGCGTGAAGTGGATGTGGCTATACATCAATCCAACTGTAGCTCAGCTATGGTGTTTGTCCACAGTGGACTCTTCTATGAGAGTGGGAAGGCATTTACTCTCCCTCAAATCTAAAACCGTTGAGCCGGACATGGTGGTACACACCTTTCATTCTAGCTCTTCAAGAAGCTGAGGCAGGAGAATTGCAAGTTGAAGGCCAGCCTAGGCAACTTAGTGAGACCTTGTTCCAAAATGGAAAATGGTGGCTGGTGATGTTGCTTAGGAATGTTCTTGGTTCAGTCTCCAGTGGGGTGGGTGGGGTGGTGGGATTACGAGAGCTGCATTAGGCACTGTTCATTTTCTCCATGTATGTCTTAGGGTCTGGCTCATGGAGACCTTGGAGGTCACAGCTCTCCCTCCACACCTGTCCCAGGCAGCACAAAGAGTCAGGACAGGCTTCTCCTGTGACTCACTGACACATGATCCTACTATTGGT
>PVJO010030322.1:0-15629 GCA_004026905.1 Hystrix cristata | reverse complement strand
GACACATTTGGAGTATTATAGAATATTATGCAGGCATTTGTGTATGAAATATGTGGAAAAGGCTGATTTATAGGCAGAAATTGATTAGTGATCACTGAGAGCTGAGGGTGTGATCAGAGACTGAAGACGGGCATGAGGAGTCTTTTTGGGATGAAGATAATATTCTAAAATAGAATGGTGGTGGTAGGTGACAAGTCTGCCAGTTTTATTAAAAACCACAGAATTAGGTGAATTTCATGGCATGTGAATTATACTTCCACAAATCTGGTTTTTTAAGAGGTAAAAATAGGCGGCCATTTATTTCTGGTTTGCGCTATATAACTGCTCACAGTTATTTTGCACAGACTGGACTGAACGAGCAAATGAGCACAGAAGTCTCTGAATTTACATTGAGCCACGTCCGCAGCACTGAATCTACTTCGGACTCAACAGATAAACCAAACCAGCCTTTCCTTTCAAATTGCTATGCTGCAGAAACGGGGGGAGTGTTCCTGTCTAGATTTCTCTTCCTTTTCATTTTACCATTGACATTAATTATCGAGTTTCTTAACAAAACTAGGCCCCCGTAGTCATTCTGAAGCTCTCTCAATGCAGACCATCAGATGTCCCTTTTCTGTGGGACACAGAGCCCAACATAAAGTCTTTTCACAGGCATTTCAATGGTACCTTTTTTGAGTGCTCTGGCTGTATTACTATAGCCATGTATTTGTAGTGCTATCCTTATATCATAAATAAAGTATTCAGCGCATACTTTATGAGTTCATAAAGGAAGACTTAAGGAAATCTCTAATTTATGGGGCAATTGACTATAAAAATTTCAATAACTTCAGGCAGTCTGAACACCATTAGCTGCGGCTCATCCCTCATCTTCAGTACAGTTTGGGTTCTGGTAATAAGCGGGCTCATTTCCATGCTGCCCTGACTAGGTTCTGCTGGGGCAGTCTATCACCGGGATCTGTTTGGAGATGCTTCTCAGGTTCATTAAAAGAAGCGGAAATATGTTTTGTTTCCACAGAGATGAACGTTTAGGTACAGGTCCTCAGACGTGAAGAATTGGTGAGCTAAGGGTTTGAGGTCCCTTCAAGGACCCATGAGATATTGTCAAAGCTTCAGACTTATGTTGCTCATGGTCTCCGAAGCCTTGTGCAAAAGTGTGTGATGAATGCTGCTCTTTTGTTTATGAGATTCCCGTTTGGCTAGGTTTTGCTTGGGCCCCCTCTCTTCCCTGGAATTTGTGCTTTTACTGAAGCGATCAGTGTGTCTGAGAGAATGGCTTAGGATCTTTGGTGGATGCTGAATGATACCTGCTTATCCTGGGCTTTCCCAGAGGAAAATCCCAAGCCCTCCCCTGTGGGAGATTCAGAATGACCTACCATAGGCTGGAAATGGCCTCAGAGGGAGACGTGTGGCCCAAGATTCAAGGGAAATAGGACTGAGTGCTGCTGATCTTGCTGTGTGACTTTGGATTGTATCTCTCAGCCTTCCTATGCTCGGATTTCTACATATGCAGAATGAGAGGATGGATTGATCTCTCTAACATGCTTTCATTCCATCTTTCTGTCCAGGTGGACCGAATCTGCATTCCTGGAGACTGTTAGGGTGTGTATGTATACAAAGACAGGGATGAAAGCATTCAGCCTTTGTTTGCAGTTTCTGCAACACGAGAGGAATCACCAGTCAGAAGAGTAGCACAGATTCCTCATCCTCCTCAAAGAGATGCCTACATGATCATTTTCTACAGTCAGTGACGCAGTGAAAGACTCCATGTATTCTAATAATTGAAAGGATGTAGAATCCAGAACATGCTAAGTTAAATCAGTCATTGCTTGAAGCTTCACCTTTATGTAAAGTTAACTTAAAAAGCCACTTTGCCTCCTGCTACCATCATTCTGTCAAAGACCAAGTAACCAGAGAGGTCTGTTGGTCACTGAGGCCACTGGATAGGCCCTTAGCCTCCTGAAAAGTAACAACATGTTATTCCAAAATCATATCCATGTTGATATGGGCATTTTCCCCATTTAGTTTTCACCCATATGATAAGATGCTTATTGGAGCCTACGCCTAGATACATATGCTTCTTAAAATTCTAAACGAATATAATCACGTGATTTATTTAACGTTTAGCTCTGGATTCCAACTATTGATTTTCTCAGTGTCCTGGCTGGAAGCCAACCAACAAGATTGCTTTTTACATTTTCAGAATGGGTTAGAGGTAAAATTTGTGAAGTCAGTTGCCTAAAATAATCAGGATACCCCCCCCACCACCACCAAGTAAAGGGTAGCAGTGCGGAGGGCCCTGGCACCCATTTTAACACTGGGAAAGTATCGCTGCCCTTCAGATCATTCACACACCCTTGAGTCCCCTGAGGGCCCAGGACGAATACCAGAAGGCTTTTACCAGTCCCGCACATTAACTGTGTTTTTGCTTCCAACTCTTCTTACTATGGGCAAGAATTCATTTCTGGTTGATTTCACAGCGTGGTGCTTTATGGAAAGAGCCATTTTCATGGCCTCCGTAATGACACATCTCAGCATCATCAGTTCAGCTCCACCACCGACAAAGCCGCAGAGCTGAGGCAAAACAAGCCCCTGAGCCTGCAGGATCACGGGGGTTCGTCCCACAGAGCCAGAACACCGGCTTCCCGGGACGGAGAGACGTCTGACCAGAGCAGCTAGACTCATCAGCCATCCAGCCAGAATACTGACATCCTGGTTCCAGAAAGATGATATTCACTGCTGTGGAATCTCGCCGAGGACTTTAGAACCACCGTACAACCACAGCGAAGCGCGTCCTCTAGAGCCACTGCTTTTCGGACGTAGTCTACTCACACACACACACACACACACACACACACACACACACACCACCACCACCACCACCAACAACAACAACAAAAACAAACTACTAGGTTTCAACAAGGCAGTCGTGGAAGATGAGAGAATCAGGACAGATTGAGAGAAGGAAAGAGAAGTGTTCGCACTGAAATAAGTTGACCTATCGATCTCCACGTGTAGGCGGGCGAAGCAGCGATGAGCCAGTTCCAGTGGTGTGGGCAGGTGCATCAGAACTCTGGCAGGAGAGATGCTGCCCACTGAGTAATTGGATTCAGCCCTGTCCACACAGTTCAGAGATTCTAACTCACTTCTTTCCGGGATTTGGTCACCAGGTGATGGGCAGCAAGACCACCAGTGAAGCCACCCTCTTTTCTCTTCCTTGCTTCATTTCGAGGTCATGCCCTTGGGTTTTCATTGGTGGAGACAGTGAAGTCACTAAGTCTTGGATGCTTTAAAGTTTCCCATGGAAAAATAGGGAGATTGATCTCCTGAAAAAGGGAAGAGGATCAAGAGATGGAGGGGAAAGGAGGAGGGAAAGGGATGAAAAGAACCAAGATGTGTCAAGTCCAGGTACCAACTCCCCAGTGTGATCATTATGGACTGTGAACATGTGCTAATAAAAATAAAAATTAAAAATAACTCCCATTTAATGAGCACCATGCTCCAACGTTGGGTACAGAACACATTTTTATAATTTAACAACAACTAGTCTTTGGCTCAAAAATTGTATTAAAAAATGACTACTCAATAGTTTGCAGGCCCCAAATCATTGAACTCCACCACACGCAGTCCCGAAACGGTCTCCGCAGCAGCCCCGACATGCTTCTCTGTCCAGGTTTTTTTCTCATGGCCAAGAACAGCCTACAACTGCTGTAATTACCTTAATGCATACAGATCCTACACGCATTAGGTTTTGGCCTTTCTTCTCTCTAGGACCCCCAATTACGAGGTAGAACATTTGCAAACTGTCTCTGTGAGTGATTTAACTTCCTTTAAAGCCTTGGTGATCAGGACAAGGGCAGGTTAGAGCATTTTTTGCTTTTTAACAGAAGGCAAAAATTATGCCAAAGAAATGAAGCTCTAAGAGGAATTTCTGAGGAGGACATGGTGTCCTCTCTCACGTTTCCCGCAAGTACAGAGCAGCTCAGGGCCGGGCTCATGCGCAGCTGGCCACACTGCTTGAGGGTCCCCGGCTCCCAGAGGATTGCTACCCCCGTCCCTTGCAATAGTCTTGGGCACTTAGCCTCACTTTGAAAATCAGAGGGAGGAGGGCGGGTCTTCTATGGAACTGTTCCTTTTCCTGCCTCTTTGGGAAGAGCACAGCTTTGGGAAACAGTGTGAGAAACACAGGGCGCCAGGTTCCATGCAGTTCCCACCTCCCCACAGGGGCTATTTTCGGAGTGGCTCCCTGGCCCCCCAGACTTTCCAGTCTTGCATTCCTGCCAGTGACGGTGCTCTGGGTTGAGTGAAGGCTCCCTAAGATATGCAGGATTTAGCTGAATCTTGGAAGCCACCCGAATGTCCACTAATAGATGAAGGGTGAAGCAAACATAGTATTCATATACTGTGGAGTACTACTCTGGCATAAAGAAGGATAAATTTGAATCACTTGTCGGAAAATGGATGCAACCTGAGACCAAAACTATAAGGGAAATAAATCAGATGCACAAACTTAAATATCACATGGTTTCTCTTATATAAGAAACCCAAAATATAAATAAATTAATGAACCAAATACAAGCTAGATAATAGGAAACAGGGAGGTAGATCTTCTGCAAATGGGAAGGGGACTAAGAGATGCGGGGGGAGGGGCAGGGAAGGGAACTTGAAAAGAATTAAGACGCTTTACATGCATGTACAACTCCTGATGTACTGTAAGCATGTACTCATAAAAATAAAAATTAAAAAAAGATGTGCAAGAACCAACATAGGGATGAAGCCCAGGCAGGAGACAGCCCTTCCTCCCCTCCCCACACCATTGCAGGGCTACAGAGGAAGCTACCACTTGGAATGTAAGATCTGCAGTCAAACGCTAATAGCAACTTCAAGGGCTTTTATGAAAAGATGAATATTCCCTGATTGCTCTTTTAGGGAAAAACTAAAGAGAAAAAAACTCCGAATGTTTTAAATAGTAAATACTGCAAGTTACAGGAGCTCTGGGGATTTGTAATCAGGATATTAGTGATACATTTCCATCTCCTGTGACTCTGGGGATGAAAGGAAGCCACACACTGGAGCCACTTACGTGTCACTGCCTGATGTGTGGACCACCACCAGCTTTATAACCTACTTAGACAAAGACCTTGCCCAAGACTGGGGTGTACAAGTAAACTCTGGTCTAAGAAAACTTTTCAGGACCTCTGTGCTCTGAGCTAGTTGTTCTGCTTCTACCTCACTAAATCTATTCTCTGCCTTCCCTGCCCTGTGCCCCACATCTGCCCTGAAGGACTGTACCCCTTATTTTCTTAGCTGGCTGGCTTCCGGGTGGAGGGCAGACAACGTGTGGCACTGACAGAGATCAGAAAGCAAGAGGAAAAGAAAGACCAGGGGCTGGTTTCCTGCCCCTCGCTGCTCTTTGTTTCCAGGGCTTCCTCCACCCATGCTGGTGGTCTCCCCCTCTCTCTCACTGGGCTATTTCCTTCCACTCCATCAACAACTTCCTGTTATTGCTAGTCTCGAGGTGCCTTGATATCCCATTACTGCCTTAGACCTGCCTGCACCTGTGAATGGTCCTTTCATTAAGTTTCTCCACTTGGGTTGACTGATGGGGTTCTACTTCCTGCCTGGGCAGTCTTCAGAAGCTTCACACTCAGTTCTCTCCCTCCAGACTGGGAGGGTAGCGACTGTGCCCAGATCCACGTAGGGTACGTGGGCAGAATTCATGCCTAGCAGCAGGAGCAAGCTTAGGGTTGCGAGAGCGCTGAAGTCCACCAAGCCGGAGTCTCCAGTGAGGGCTCAGCCAGGCTTTAGGAAAGCTGGCTGTGACTCTCACCACCTCCAGGATTCCTGCGGCTGATACTCACACTTCCACTCCTGAAAAACAGGGTATTAGACTTTGCAGATGATCCAATCTGGCTTTCCTCTCTTGCTTAATTTCTCCCAGTGACTGGTGCCCCGGAGCAGGGATCTCCCCTTAAAGCTGCAGCTGATTGTGGCACGGTTGTGAGCCTGGCTGCATTTTCCTTGGCATCCTCTCTGTTCTCTCCCTCACTCTCTGAGATTCTGGATCCATCCTGGCCATGCCGCCTGCTACCAACCGCTGGGCCCCGTCTGGGTCCCTCTCCGGATGACTCACCACTGTAGTGCTGTCTGGGGATAGCGCGGCCTGAATGCGCACCTGTCAGTCTTCCTGGGATGGCAACGTCATCAACGCAAACTCAGACCCGTGAGCGTCCCCGTCCCCACATAAAGAGGTCTCACGTTATCAGGGAAGGTGACAGTCACCGGGGAGCTCGTCTTCGCTCCAGACCCAGACAGCAGCCCTACAGACTGAAGTTTTTACTAGCGGAATGAGAAGGGCTGACTCGTGGGTTAAGGTATGCTATCCCGCCACCACCAAAGAGGGGATCACGTCAATGACAAAAGAATGGGCTAAACATAAGAATGGCAACTGGTCCAATTCCTATTTGAGAATGAAGACAACAACTGTATTTATTATGACTTAATTTTACATAACTCAAACAAATTTCCCTCTGTGTCCCCATAACATCATCTTATATGCATAATGTCGAAGTCACAACGAACACAACGTTCTTAAGTCCACGTGGCCTCTCTGCTCTTCATTCTCCCACTTCCACCTCACCCAGCCTCACCACAACCCTTCCCGTGTGGATTTTCCTAACACTCTTTCTCTCCAGGAGAGTATTTCTTGCAGCAGAGTGTCTAAGCCACCATTCCTAAAGGTCGCAGAATCCAGATTCCTCACTGGTCACGGCTTTGAGAAGTCCACATATTCTTCCAGCTGTGCGGGTCCATTTCCAATGCCTTCTTTAGAGTTTCTCAGCACTTACACATTACAAAAGATTTCCTGCCTTCGCATTCCCCAAAGTGGTCACTGATAGGGTGCAGAGAAGTCTTGGTATCTTTCTAGGTCTGGATTCTGTAGATTTGTTTGGGGAACAGCCTGTATTTGCTAAGACAATGTTCCGGACAGCATATCTGGGTGACTCTAGACCAGACTTTCAGGGAGACTACAGAGGGTTAATGATAATTCACAGATGCCTTTCATTGCTCAGCTCTGAGGGGTGAGGATTGGCCAGTGAGGCTGAAACTTGCAGTCATGCCAACAAGAGAGGGAGTTTTCAATGAGAAATTAAAATTTCAAACTTAGTTTCTCCCTTCATATGTGACCAGTGAGCCACACTCCTGTCTCCAGGGGCGCCATGAAACTGGTGGATCATGGCAGTAGGGGAAAGTGCAACTCAGTCAAGCATGGGACTCACCCGAGGCTGGGCCCAGGCCAGCCAGAGACCGACAGCAGAAGCGCCAGGGTAAGGTGCAAACTCAGCGTCTGCAGCCACGCCTCTTTCCTCCTCTGGACTTCATGGTGAGGACACAAATCTGTCCCAAACTCAGGAGCCGATGGGGCAGCTACTCTGGGTGCTGGCATCACTCCCAAGAAGGTGTCAGAAAGCCTGAGACACCCAGACTCCAGAACATGTCCTGGAGTGGGCTGAATACAGAGGCCACAGCTTTCTGGACACACGAGGCCATTGCTGATTGGATTCCCACCCAAAAGAACTTTGATAAACAATTGTGCATATTTTAATAATTAGTAGGGGGACTTCCTAATTGACAAAAAGCTTCTTCCTAATTTATAATCATTTATCAAAATCTTTGGCTTTTGCTAAAAGAATTTAAAATGAGACTATACTTATATATGAACGAGTAAAAATGAAGAGCATCGGTGATGAGCTCTTCACTCCAGGACCTTGAAAGACCTTACAATCTGGCCTTGCAGCCCTGAGCTTTGCTCCCACCCAAGTTTTTCACTCTGGAGGTTGACCTGAAATCAAATGAGCAGGGCATAATAAAAATGGAATTAAAAATATCAGAAAATATCACACATTCCTAGTAAAAAGAAGGAAAGAAAACGAAATCTTCCACTGCAGAAGGCCATGCTAAGAGTGGAAGAAACTCTGAAGACAGCCCTCCCCCAGTTCATGTCCTGTGGACAACTGGCCTGAGCACCCAGGGAGACAAGGGGGGGCTTTGGACATCCTGTATGGGGACCGGACAGTGAAGGGACAGCCTTCGTCCCTGACCGTGAAGGAGGCAGCAGCAGACCCAGGGTACCCTTACCCAGTGGCTTCTCTGACACCTGCCTGCACCTCACATTCCCACCGTCTTCCTCCTGGCATTTCCCCTAAACACTTGGAAACAAAAGTCTATACTTCCTGAATTGCTTTTCTCCACTTCTGCCCACTTGGAACAGCCTAGTTCCTGCTTCCACAATCCCACCGGCATTCTTCTGGCTAACATCACTAACAAGCTCCCTCCTGGTAAATTGAATGGCTGTCAGACGCTATTCCGTATGACTTCAGAACTCCCCATAATAACTTGAGCAGCAGTGGATCATGGATGTCAAATACATTTCCTGTTGGCACTTAGTGCTGCCTGCTGTCCTAAGCATGTGACATGCTTTGTCTCACGAGCATCTCTGGCTTTTCTGTCTTAGAAACGAGGAGACTCTGAAGTCTAGTGGGCGTGACTAAGGCCGCACAGCTTGAAAGGGGCAGAGCTGAGATTTGGGTCAGGTCTGCCTGACTCCAGAGCAGGGCTCTTAACACCTCTCCTTGGTTCTCGCGTCGTAGCTCTCTACTCTGAGACTCTTGCTTCTCTCCCTTCTCTATCTTGGTCCCTTCCATTGTCTCCTCCTCCTCTCAGCAACTACCTCAAATGACTCCAAGTCTACCTGCTACTCAGCCCTCTCTCCTAAACTCCCAGCATTTGACTGTCAGCTTTTCACCTGGATGCCCTGAAGACACCTAAGAACTAAAGGACTGAAAGCAAATTACCTTTTCCTAATAAACTACCCTTTCTCTCATTATGCCTCTTCCTACCTGGTCTTTCACATATTTATTGAAATATCCATCAGTGTCTTCGCAGTGCCAACCACTATTTCCGGCTGTGTGGGTGCCTAGAACACAACGGGCCAAGGCCTGTCCTGGTGGAGCAGACTGGCCACAGACAAGTGTGTACATCACGTCAGGTAGTGAAATGAGCTGTGAGGGAGACAAAAATGAGCTCAGGGTGACAGAATGGCTGGGTGATGAGAAGGGCTGGCCAGGGGCACCTGCTTCCCTGAGGAACATGGTTAGACGAATAGGTACAGGCAATGTGGTTAATACTGACTCTGTCCCTTGAGTTGTCCAAGGCAGGACCTTTTGTGGGCATCTTCGACTGTGTCCTCGGCTTACCCCATGCATCTGACTTTCCAACAACTCAGGTCTGTCCTCCTGTTGATTCTTCCTGGCTCAAGGACTCAGCGTCCTTGATGTAAGATTGCACATGATTTTGACCCTCTCCCTCTACTCTGGGCCTCATCTCACTGCTAAGATAAACTATCTAAGACACAAGTCTGTCAGTGTCTTTTACCTGCTGGAAAACCCTCCTTGGGCATCCATTTCCCACGGGCCTACGTCCCTGATGCCACTGTCCCTTTCCCAACTTTTTGCTGGTCACATCCTGGGTGAATACTTCTTTTCCATCTCAGAGAAAGAAACAGGCTGTTTACTTTACTCAGAACGTTTCTCACACCCCAGTGCCCAATTCCTACACAGTCAAATTTGGCCACGAAGGTCTCAGCTTTCAAGGAAGTTATATTCTATTCTAACACACCTCCTCCACTAGGCTGTGCACATCCAATGCACACTGTACCAAATACATAGTGTCACCTTGGGAGACCCCACGGAGAGAATGAGCTAGGTTTCCGGCTGCCTGGGACCATTTCTGCCAAGCACAGTCTTATCTGTGCTGGGAACCAATGGATATTTTTCGATGAATAAATTATGGAAATTATTTTTATTCCTGCTTTGTGGAAAGGGGATAAAAGAATAGGGCAATTAAGTCATATTCTGTGAACAATGAGCCTTTCGATGCCAGAATTCTGGGAAAATTCAGTAGCACATACTTTGTCCTGATTCACAAGAGGCCTCTTTTTACTCTATTTGCAACATTTCCTGTTTGCAATTTAATATGAAACATAGATAAAAGAAAAATGCTAGCAAATCCTGCTGCCAGGCAGTGGGGTCTCCACAGTGCAGCATGGGAAAGGCCATAACTTCGGGGAGCAAAACTCCATCTCCCCATGGGAATAAGGGCAGGCACCATGTCCTAAGTCCTCACGGTCCCTAGTGCAGTGTTCAGCACCTTGTAGGTATTCATGAATATTTCAATGAATAGATGAAAGAAGGAGCAGACAGGAAGGATGGAGAGAGGAAGAGCATAATTTGAGGGAGGGGCAGGAATTCAGTTTGGTCCTCTAGACTCAGGCATCAACAGGGCATCCAGGTAAGCAAGGCCGATGGACACAGAAATGCCCCGGGGTATCCAGTCATGCTCCCTGGGGAACACTGAATAATCCTTTGAGGAAGTAATTTTCTTTGAATAACATTAGAAGACATGTGACAAAAATGTTGCATTCTGCACAAAAGACAATAGGTTTTTATACTGGAGGAAAAATGTGATTTGCAGAGGAAAAGCTAAGAGAAAAAAACCACAAGAATCTAGAGGAGCAAATACAGAAGCTAAAATCAGGCAAAACCTGTATTAGTTGGCAAAGACGGAAACTAAAAGGATGAGGCCCAAAGGCCAGTTCGTATGGTGGGTATCTGAAAGCGAGCTAGGATTCCATAAGATTTTGGATAAACAATTGTGCATCCACACATGCCCTGGCACAGTCAGAAAGCGGGTGTCACACTGGCAGTATCTAGTTGAGCCTCCGAATATTCATGCCGCTTAATCCAGGCATCCCATCCCAAGGACGGAAACTTAACAAAAGAATTCAACTAAATGCCCCAGAGGAGGCAAGAAAATATGAAAAAGAGCAGAAAACTGGAAAATAACCCCCAAACCCAACATTCAGTTAGAAGTTAAATACACCTTCAAAGAGGCTGAGCGACTAGCCAAGATCATGTAGAAACAAGGTGGTAGATCACTACATTACACTTCTATTTAGTTTTGTTTTTCAATTCAAAGATGTGTTATTTATAAAAAACACGAACATATTAAAATCAAGTGGCATTTCACTTACGATCAGAAAAAAGTTCTGAGATCTCAACTGTAACTCTCAGAAATCAGTGTGGTGGAGGGTGAGAGCAAGAGGGGAGGACAGCGTTGGGGTGGCGATGACTTGGCACAGGCAGGGAGGGAGGAAAGACCTACTTCTGTGGGTACGTGGCTCACACAATTCTTCTTGGAAGCCTCCTGGAGTTCCATGGCCTGCTGGATGTACATTTTCCCAGCCAGGATCTCATTTTCCAGCAGCGACAGCTCTTCCAGTGAAATGGGCCAATTCGACCTCTCTAAGGCCTTGTTTAGAGCTGCCTTGTGTTCCAAGTACTGTATTGGTTTGATTGCATTGAGCCTAAAAACAAAAAAAGAAAAAGCAAATGACTGCAATAGAAAAAAAACAAACAAACATAGTGAGATGGTAAACGCTCCCCTGAGAAACATCTGTTGACTGTTGAACATCAGAGGTCAGATGACCATCAAGGCCATGTCCTCTGGTCCATCTGGACTCTGGTAGCTCGAACAGATTAAAAACAACCATCTTTGTGAATTATGATCGGCACTTTTACCCAGTACCTCATTTGGTGATCTGACTTTAAAAAAGTTTGATAGATATGAGTTTTTTTCCAGTAATATTTCTGGCAGATTTGGAATCTATCCCTTGTTCTCCCGGCCTGAAGTTGGAAGAACCAAAGCTGAGCTTCAAAGAGACTTCATACTACTCTGTCTAGCAGTGACTATGGAAAGAAACATAAGGCCAGTACAAGCAAAATAAAACCTAAATCTTCGTCTCCATGCAGCAACCCCTCTACTAGCTGATGTTAGCTGTTCTGACCTCCTTCCTCTGAAAAGGTCTAAACTTTCTGCCTTTGTTTTGGTACATGAGGAACAGAAGCTGAGCTTTCTGTGAGTTGAGGAGCAGGCTGTGGGACTCCAGGGAACAGAGTGGTGATGACAGCCCTGGTCCTGGGTTCTATTTTCAGTCCCAGCTGTCTCTGAGTGCTAGAAGGAAAGAGGCAGGGAGAAAGAAAACACTTTGGAATTATCAGGCTAGAGCTGCTGAAAACATCACTTATCCCTTTAGATGGCAGATGTTGGAAGAGTATGGGCTAAACTCAGCCAAACCGCAGAACTCAATCCAAAAACAACACTTATCTCCAGATGACAATGGAAAATCCTCAAAAATCTAAGCTAGAATGATGTCAGCAAGACGGTGGAATAAGCAGCCCCCTTGCCAGCCTCAGGGCACATCCCTGTCACCCCAGCACTCTGGGAGACTAAGGCAGAGGATCCCACATCTGAGTCTGCTCAGGCAATTTAGTGACTTTGCAAGACCCTGTCTTAGGATTGGAGTGGTAGCTCGGTATGAAGGCCCTAGGCTCAGTCCTCAGCTCTGGAAAAAAAGAAGCCCAAGTCCTTGTTTCCCCAAAGAGACACTCACGTAACAATATACAGAGCAAATTGTCTTTTTGAGAATTCCAGAAACAAGTGATGAGGTTGTAGCACCTCAAACAAGTACAAAGCCATGAGAAACTGTTATGCTTGTATCTAGATGTCCCCTGAGAGCCGCATGCACACATAAGCGGGGCTTTTGTCAGGTGAGTGGATTGTGGGGCTTAGAGCTGACTTGTTGTTAGGCGGTGGGGTCTGGTTGGAAGAGGGGGTTGACAGGAGTGTGGTGGGAAGGGTTTATCTCCCTCCCCACCTCTTCCCTTTCACACTCTGTTTTCTGTCCACCACGCTGTGAGCAGATCTCTTCCTCCATATCCCTCTGCCATGTGACCCTGCCTTGGAGCCAGCCGACTATGCTAATACAGAAACCTCTGCAAACCATGAGCCAAAATAAACCTCTCCTCCCTTACATTGCAGGTGTTGGATACTGTGTCCCAGAAACAAGAAAGCGATTAAGACAAAAACTAAAGGAACTTTCCTGCATTTCACCTGCCTCAACCTCTACATTTCCTCAGAACAGTGCTGTAAATTTGGAAGAAACTCCCAAATTCTGGCTTCTTATTTTGGAGGGGAAGAGTCGAATGTTTTTGTTTGGTCTGGAGGGTGCTGCCTAAGAAATTGGTTTCTGTCTTGCCTGACCCTGAGTGCTGACTTGCAGTGATATGTTTTGGATGCTAAATTGGGGTCAGCACAGGACAGAAATGGGTGCCACAGCTTGTAATAGTGCCAGAGATACTGCAATACTGCAGAGACACAGCAGAAGGAGCAAGAGATAACAAACGTCCAAGGGAAAAAGGGCAAACTTTAATGGGGAAATTATATACCTAAGACCGGAGAAGACAAGTCATCAGAAAAGGCAGAGAGATCTCCAGAGTCTTTAGCTGGGATGAGTGGTAAAGACTTTCCCTTGGGAGAAGCCAGTTTGTAAAGGCTGAAAGAGATGTAGCTCAAGTACTCTAATCTCAATCAAGAATTACAAGGCATACAAATGTTTGGGAAACATGGCCCAATCAAAAGAACATCTCAGAAAACTGGCCCCTTCAAAATGGACATACATTAATTACATGACAAAGAATTTTTAAAAGTCTTAATGAAGCTCAATGAGCAAAAAGAATATGGACAATGAAAGGAAATCAGAATAGTGGCACATGCACAAAATGAGAATATAAACAAAGAGAAACTATAGAAAAAAAATTCAAGCTGAAGAATATGATTGTATTGAAAAATTCACCAGGAGGTATTCAACAGCAGACTTGATCAAATAGAAGAGAAAAAAATCAGTAAACTTGAATAAATTTTAAGCCTACATTGTAATAAGAGACAAAGAAGGATAATGGGAGGATGGTCAACTTACTAAATGAAGATGTAACAATTACAAATCTGACATCAAAGCTCGCAGATATTTGAAACAAACATGCTGCCTTAGAGCCAGCTGACTAGGGACTGAATCCTCTACAGACTGTGAGCCAAAATAAACCCTTCCTCTTTTAACTTGGGGTGTTGGCTATTTTGTCTCAGCAATGAGAAAAGTAACTAAGAAAGCCCCCAAATAAAGCAAATCGTAACCAGATTAAAGAGAGAAATAGGCATTTGTCCAAAAATAGCTGCAACACTCCACTTTCGGTCATGAACATGGCATTTTCTGACAAAAAAGGAAATAGAGGACTAGAAAACACCATAAATAAATCAGATAACGGACATATACAGAACACATCTTTCAATAACAGCAGAATATAATTTTTAACACGTGTAACTTTTACCAGGACGGACCATTATACTAGTCCATAGCAATTCTCAAAATATCTTAGAGGACCTCACTCCATGCATAAAACTTCACTAAAAATTAACCAATAACCGAAATGTCGGAGCTAAAATTATATATAGAAGAAAACATGGTGGTACATTTTCGTGACTTCAGACTCTTAGATTTGATACTAACAACATGAATAACAACAACAACAAAAATGATGAACTGACTTTCCCAAAATTAATAGCTTTCGGGCATCAAAGGACATTATCACAAATGTGAAAATACAATGTATAGAATAGGAGGAAATATGGGTGACTCACGTATCTGGTAAGTGCTTAATAGCCAAAAAACTTACAACTCAACTACAAAAACACAAATCAATTTAAAAATGGACAATATTCTTGAATGGACATTCCCAAAGACAGAGAAACGGACAAGAGCATGCGACATGTTCATCATCACTGGTCATTAGGAAATACGTATCAGGACCACAGTGGAATAGCATTTCACACCGCGAGGATGCCTTTAATTTTAGTTTTTTTAAACCATGATATAGTATATTAATATAAACAAAAATACTTTACAAACACAAACATTCATCTTAAAAGTCTACGTTGTTAAATATTAACCAAAAATGTCCTGGCAACTGCACCAACAGCGTTAGAAGAGCAAGTATTATTTGGCCAACAACAACAAAACTGTATAATTAAGTTATATGCTAACACAAGGAAGCAATTGTTCCATAGAAATGGTTTAAAGCAAATGTGTCATCTTCTACAGATTTCTAATATATGTCATTGCAAACATATCATTTTCTACAGAGCCTCCAAACTGTTCCACAGAGGCATTGAACCCCTTGGACACTGTTAGTGGCACACAGGGTGGTGAAGCCCCCTTGGCAGCAGTTTGGAGGCCCCCCAAAAGTCAAGCATAGAATTAGTACATGACTAGCAAACCCACTCCAAGTTACACACTCTAGAGAAATGAAGACAAATGTTCACACAGAAACTTGAAACAATGTTGCAACATTATTCCTATTAACCAAGTAGACAACCCACATGACCATCAGTGAAAGAAAGAATGAGTTTTTTTGTTTTTTTTTTTTTTTTTGTGGTGCCGGGATCAAACTCAGGGCCTTGTGCTTGCAAGGCAAGCACTCTAATCACTGAGCTAAATCCCTGGCCCCTAAGAATGAATTTTTTAAAAGTGATACACTATGTGCACACGCCTGCACGTGTATGCGTGTTTATTCAGGGCCTCCCGAGAGTTCCACATACATATATCTGATACATACTACAAGTTGGATGAACTTTGAAAACATTAAGTTTTCACCTTAAGTAAAAGAAGCCAGACACAAAAG
>PVJO010030321.1:0-15651 GCA_004026905.1 Hystrix cristata | reverse complement strand
AGGGGAAAAGCAGAAAGGCAACAGGGGAGAGAGGGGAAAGGGAAAATATGGAAAATGATGAATGAACCTGCTGTAAATAGGGAGGGAGGGAGCAGAGGGGAGGGGCGGGGGAGAGGGGGGAGAGCCAAGATGCATCATGTATAGGTACAGAATAAATGTAATGAATGTGACCAATGTATGTAGAATGTACCAATACATGCTCTTGGTTTAAAATAAATTTAAAAAATAAAAAAAGAAAGAGGGGCAGTGCCAGTGCTAATGTTTCCCAGTTCCACAAGGAGTAGGCCAGGATGTGGGGGCGACTGCTCTGGGGGCTGATGAGTCACGTAAACTAAGTGCACAGGCTGCAAAGCTGAGGCTCTTTAGGGTGAAGGAAGGGCCGATAGTGGCGTTGTGACAATGAGGAGCGAGGAGAACAGCAAGTACTGTACTTCCAGGTCCAGCGTTAGAGAGTCAATGAAGTCCAAATGGATGGTAATGGAGAGGGCTGAGTGAAACAGGATTCTCAGGTCAGATCTGATTTTGTGAGAACAGTAAGGCAGTGGTCCATAGGAGGCTCCAGGGAACTGGCTGCTGAAGCAGCAGGAGCTCCGGAGGCTTCAGAGAGGGCTTTCAGGGGTCGAGGAGGGAGAGCAGACAGGGATGCGTGTCCAAGTCTCAGTGGTGAGCTGAAAGCCTGGAAATTCTACTGGAGAATGACAGAAACAGAAGCGAGGGTCTCATAGTGAGATTCCCAGGGTTCTTCTAAGCAGTTTGAAGTGGTGAAGTCATGAGCATTAGGAAGGAGGATGAAGGGAGAAGGGAGAAGGGAGGCCTGGGGTCTCTGGGCTCTTCGCTCCCGCCTGGGGCAGTGTGGTGATCAAGCGTCAGGGACATCGACAGGATGAGGGAAAACAATTCTCGATTTTGCTAATGTCAATGAAGAGGCTGAAGAGTAATATATTCCCATGGGTCTCAATGAATCAACTGTTTAGATATGAAGATGAACAGTGGGAGTTTTAGGGTTCTTATCTAAATCCTGTTTTCTAAGTTTCTCTCCTCTCTTCAGTGTTAGAGAATATCTTTGGTAAAGAAAAGATCATCAACATACTCTTGGTTATACTACTGATGGGCTTAATATTAGGATAACTTAACATGACAGATAATGCTATAAGATGAGATAGGGCAAAAAGAGAGAAAGGTTGAAGAAAGGAGATGTTAATTTAGGTGAAGGACTCAGAAAGTCTTACAGAACTTGTGCTTCAGCCCTACAATAATGGGAACCACTGAAAGTTATAAGTAGGAGACAGGTATAGCCATGTTCATTTTGCCAAAATGGTATCTCTTTGGAATATGGCATCTATTGTCATAATGCTTCAGACTGAAATTGTATAATTCCTTTTAAATTTGATGACACTAAATTGAATGAATAAGGCAAATTTTATATAATTTCCTTGAAACAAACTACAGCATCATAATAGCACTGATAATACAGTCTCTATTTGTAAGTTGTTAGAGAACATGTTAGGGTTCTCCAGAGAAATGGATGGATGGATAGAAAGATGATAGATAGTTAGAAAGATAGATGGATAGATAGACAGATAGATAGCAGGCTTGTAATGTTAATTGGCTCATGCAATTATGGAGGCTAAGAATTCTGTCTGTAACCTGGAGAATGAGAAAAGATGATGGCATAACTCAGTTTGAACTGGAAGGCCTGAAAGTCAAGGGCCTGCCAAGCTGAGTCTGAAGGTCTAAGAGCTGGGGCCTGGTGGTGTAAGTCCTGGAGTCCAAAGGCTAAACCTGATGCACCAATATCCAAGGACAGGAGGAAATGGTTGCCACGTTCTACAAGACAGAGCAAATCTATCCTTCTTCTCTTTTTGTTCTATTCATTCTGTCAACAAACTGTATGATCCCCACCTGCACTGGTGAGAATGGATCTTCTTTACTCAGTTTACCAAGTCAAAGGCTAATCTCTTACAGAAGCAACATCACATATATATCCAGAAATAATGTTTCCCATGCTAAGTATTCCTTAAGCCAATATAACATACACAAAATTAACCATCGCAGAGAATGAAATGGATAATCCATGTGGAAGATCTCACTTGACACTTGGACTTGCCCCCAAAATGCTAATAATATCTTTCACAAGACCCATTCCTAGCAGGTATCTGTTAGAATTAGGATTTTGTTAATAGAGATGGGAAAACACTCATGGTATTTTCTAAGTAAGTATATAAATGACAGAATTCTTGAAAATGACCCTTTGATCATAAACATAGCAATCTGATTTTATCCCTTAGGAAAGGTTTTTGCCTCTTGAAGTAAAAATGCCATTTCAGATGAGTGGTAAGTTCTCAGAAAATTGTAGTCCTTAAAAACATAAAAATGCTTCTTTTTATTTGTTCTTCAAACTAGGAAACATAGTGAAAGGATAGTAAAGTCAACCAGAATTCCTCATTCCACTTTGCTATAAGGTTTTTGCAGGCACCCAAATAATACAGAGCCACAGAATGTTTTTGTACTTTTTCATCTCTGTTTTGAATTTCGAGTTAAAATTTTAACACTAAAAGCATGAGCAAGAGTTAGATAAACTGGACTTTATCAGGTTAAAAATGTATGTGCATAAACAGATATTATCAAGAAAATGAAAAGACAACCGCAGATTGGGACCCTCCCAAAGGTCCTACCTCACAACTCCCATTAATATATGACTTGGGGGATTAGGATTCGAACATATGAAATTCAGAGGACACACTCAAACCATAGCAAGTGACCATCAGCTGATAAATGAGGAAATACGATATAATGGAATGGTTTCAGCCCTACAAAGCAAGGAAATAGTAACGCAGGCCCCTGTGGGGGTCCCTTGGATCCCAGAGTTGGCATGAAGATTGTTTTAAACTGGAGACATTTCAAATTCAACTGATGCTAAATAAACTTTTTTTTTTTTTTGGTGGTGCCGGGGATCGAACTCAGGCCCTTGTGCTTGCAAGGCAAGCACCTTAATCACTGAGCTAAATCCCCAGCCCCTAAATAAATTTTTTAAGAGCTTCTCTTACCCACTATAAGCAGAAACATCTGGGAGTGAGGCTGCCAATGTTATGGTTTGGTTCTTGAATAACCCCCAAAGGCTCATGTGTTAACAACTCAGTCCTCAACCTGTGGTACTATTGTGAAGTGGTAGAACCATAAGGATGCAAGGCCTAGGGAAAGGAAGTAAGGTCATGGGGGGCATGTCCTTGAAGGGGACATTGGAACCTTAGCCGCTACCCTCATGCCCTCCCTCTCTGATTCCTGACTGCTATGAGGTGAGCAGTTTCCTCCATGTGCTCTCACCAGGATGTACTGTGCCACCACAGGCCCAAAAGCAATGATGCCAAGCAACCACACACCAAAACCTCTAAAGCCACAAGCTGAATCCTTCCTATTTTTAAATAAATTATCTCAAGTATTTCATCCCAGTGATGGAAAACTTACTAACATAGCCCTAAATCCCCCCTTCTCCAGGGAAGTTTTGCATCCAGGAAAAAGATAGATAAGATCATTTGGATTTACATTAACAAACATTATCATAAATATTAGCTTTCCTTTTTTATTCCTAAAACTTCCAGAAGCAAGGCTAGATAGCAGTTGAGAAAATGTCCACTGGATCTAGAAATAAAAATATTTTTATAATTAGAATTTACCCCTCCTAAAAAATATGTTGCATTGAACCCACACTGGCTACAGGTAACAACACAGGAGATTAGGGTGTGGCAAAGTGGCTGGGCAAGTGAGTGTGATCTGTCAATCATGGTGATTCAGGATGTGCACAGAGAAATAGTTCCCAAGCCCTGCATCTGGGACCAATTCTTCTCACAAGAACTCAAGTAGATTTTTTGATAGGATGGCCTAGACCTGACATTAGCCTGAAGAATGGGAGATACAAAAGATGGCCACCATCAAGCCAGAGCCACTGCTAACCCTCAGTGGCCCACCCTGTGCTTTACAGGATATATTTCTTTTCTTTCCTTTCTTTAGCCCACACTTGTTCTATAAAGCATGTTTCTTTTCATACCCTTAACAAAGGTAAAACCCTGCTACTCTTTGTGCAGTCTTAAGCAATTCTTTGTTTAGGACAGAAAGAACCTAGGAAACACCTCTAGGGACCCCAGAAGCCCAGAACCCAGTAACAGTAAGAGGAGCAAGATAACACTAAGTAGGAAAAGATTTGGAATAGGACAGCTCCTGAATAGAACGATTTTCTGTTTCTGCATTTCTTGGGGTTCTAAGAAGGATGCAGTGGTACTCAGAAGGTCACAGTGGGATTTGAGTATGGTTATAACATACATCCCGAAACACGAAGTTGTCTTTTCTTGTTTTGGGTTAGAATCCTCTAACTAATCAACCCCTCCATCTCATTACTCTTGTAATTAAATTTAGGACACAGCAGAATTTTTCTTTTGTCACAAGACAAAGGTTTTAGATTATGTCCTATAAATAATAGGGAATATGTCTCAAAATACTTTCTTTAAAAACCTAATATTAAGGAATAGAAGGAAGAAATGGAAATGAAACTTTTGTAAATAAGGAGGGAGGAGGGGTGAAGGGAAGGAATGGGAAAAAAGAAGCAGCAAAATATATCATGTACAGGTGCAAATCCCCCGTGATGAATGTTACCACTATGTGTATCTAAAAGGTACCATTAAAATAAAATTTAAAAAGTAAAATAAAAATTAATATTGTTGGAAGATTAATTTCTTATATACGCATTTATCTACCCAAGACCAAAATATCCAGTAAAGCATTCAATTAACTTCTCTAAATAAGGCTTCCCAATTGTAGAGACAGCTTTTGGCGTGTTTTTCCTCATTTAATGAAAATGGCAAATTTAGAGACTAATTCTGCGTCCTACTATATATGGTCACAGAGCTCCTTTCAATCTTCGAACAAATAAAACTATTTTATGGGCACCTGAGATAATAGGAGGGCCCTGAAAATGCTAATTTGTGATGACTTGAAGATAGCATGGAGAAATACATACAACAAATGAAATGTGAAATCTCAGCCAGATGGATCAACAGAGAACTGTGGGAAGAAAGAGGAGAGCAGAGAGAGAGAGAGACAAAAAAGTGAGTCTCAGGCACTCTGGTGACAGCCTGGGAGCAGAGATACCTGCCCGGCTGGTGAAATTAGTTCTGACCAGAGGTTTTAACATGAAATGGAAGGATCCTGTTTCCTTATGACTCAAGTAATCTTATTCAGGTTACTTACTCAGGTAATAGTCAAGTGAAACTAAAGATCAAAACAGATTTCTGGATACTCAAGCAAGAGAAGGCTGTGGGTGTACTGAGTTTGTATGGTTGGCCCACGTGTGTGTAGTTTATGTCTCACATTATTCACATTATTTGAGCCCCTCAAATTGACAAAACTGCAGAGAGAAGAAAAGAAGAGCCCAAGTTGAGGTTCCTGAGGTGGCCAGTGGTGCTGCGTTGAACTCCAACTTCAAAACAGGCATCACGGCTTCAAAGTAGGGAACTTGTGTGTGTATGCGTGTGTGTGTGTGCATGTGTGTGTGTGTGTGTGTGTGTGTTTAACTTCAAGATTCTTGTTTATATGTCAAAAGCCACAACTGATGATAAGGCACTTCATCGTTTACTTCTGTATTTTGTTTCTTTTTTATTTTTTATTTTCTCCAACTTCTCAGTTAATATAAAGCCTCACAGGATCTCAGTGACAAACTATCTTCTCCAAGATGAGTGGTTGAGATGTTCTATAGACCAACAGATCAATAAAAAAAATACCCAGTTTAGGATCACAAAATGACTTCCTTCTAATCAAGTAAAACATTTTCAGCAGTTATTAGAATAAAACATTGCTACACATTCATTTCTTAATGCATCCCATAGTACCTCAAAAAATGGACATCTCGCCTATATGGACTGTGTTTGTCTCAGCCTCTAGATCACCAGCTCTCTAGAAGTGGGTAACCTTCCCTACATTTCTGCAACTCTCTGCAGTACAGAAAGGCAGAGAGGAATGTTAGACTGATGCATATGAGCTCCATCTGTGGCTCCCGGAGACCAAAACTGCAGGCCTGGCTCACACTCTGCCTCTTCGCTATGTAGGTCAGATGCAGCACATGCAAAACTACTCTGTTTTTGTTGAACAAGTAAAAGAATAAATGAATATGTTAGTTAAAGTTTGCATATATTCAGCCATTTTCATTACTTTAAGGCCATTGACAGAATTAAAATATCCAAATAAATGTTTTAAAAATACCCTATCGTTTGAATATTTTATCCACACATCACTAAACATTTGCATGGTGGATTATTTAGATGTTTGATATTACGAATCTGAATGACTGCATATTAGACTTCCTTAGATGGTTCTAAGTGGGGAGGTACAATAATTTTCTTTTTAAGCACTGTTTGTTATCTTTCTTTTATATAAAACTGAGGAAATAGGATTTCTAATCTTGTTCCTTACTAAGTAAGAGCTATTCTGTGCTGGTTAAATCAGCATGCTGAGTACACATTATTTTTCTGCTGTCTTTCCTTAGTTGAGATGCCCTCCTGCTCTAGGAAACTACCTGAAATTACTGCTCGTGATTCACCTCTCAGAACTCTGTGTTACAAAGATGGCTGTGGCCTGGTTTCATGCCTCTAAAGTAATTTTCTTCTGGTCAGAAATTCATATGCTATACTAGCCATTACAAAAGCAATGTTCTTTCACCTTGTAAAAGCAATAACAAACATAAGTAGAGACACAGTAGCGTCTGCTAAGCTATTTAAACCATGCCTTTTTTACATTCACATACCATATACTAAAGATGTATTTATCGGGTATTTTAGCAAGTCAATTATAATAACTGGAATGCTAATAGAATTACAATAATGACAGATACACAAACATGTAATATTGATTTCAGACACTGGGAATTTGCTGTATCTTTAGAATTATAAAAAAGATACTATAAATTGAATTATTTAAGGATTAGGCATGTGCTACTTCAACAAAAGTCTCCATTTTCTCAAATACTATAATATAAACTATTGTGTGCATGTAAATAGATATAAAAGGCAGACATGGTCTATATGTATAGTCAATGCCTCAAATTTTAAAAAGTATTTGTAGTATAAACCATTACATTTATACATATACATTATAGATACATATAGTCAAAATATACATTTTTCAATTATTAGAGTAAAAATAATCTCATATTATAGATGTTTCTGATGTTTTTGTTTCTATTTGAGAAGATTCATGCACAGTATCTTTTGTAACTTTGGAATCAAACATTTAATTGTTATTATGAACATTGTCAAACCAATGACCAAGTTACGGGGTAGGAAAGATGGAGAGTTAGCGATGGTACATATGTTTTATTTGCAAAGAATTATTATTAATAATGCTATCTGAGTTTGCTTTTGTCTCATACGACATTGTCTAAGAGACCTCTTTCCTGGCTTTCTTGAATGTTCAGATAGTGTG
Source organism: Hystrix cristata (assembly GCA_004026905.1). Lineage (NCBI taxonomy): Eukaryota > Metazoa > Chordata > Mammalia > Rodentia > Hystricidae > Hystrix > Hystrix cristata. The sequence continues at coordinate 8,184 of PVJO010030321.1, read as the reverse complement.
GATAATGTTACTAGACACAAATAATCAAAATTACTTGCTGTGTATTATATATGCTAAAATGTTTAGGTTCTGGAAGAAATCTCACTGTCACATTGACGAAAATGTTCTTGCTTATCAGGAATATTTTAGGAAAATCCAGCTCATATTTCTTCATCTTTTGCATTTAGTTACTGAAGATTTTTGGTTTTGTTTTTATTTTTACAAGATCTTCTTGATTCTCAAATTGCTGTGTGCAATGTTTCCAAAGTTGTTTTCTTTGAAAAGGAAATTTTCCTTTGTCAACCTTAAGCCAATTGTAGCCTTTAGTTTGGTTACTATCTCACATTTTCAAATAGACTATTTTAAATCGGGGTCAAAAGCAAAGGCACCTGCAGATACTGCTTCTGAACAGAAGCATGATTGGAACCGTGAACGAAACTAGGCAAGAACACAGTAGTTAAGAGAACACAAGAAAGATGAAACTCTATTAAAGGACAGAACTGTTGTAACAAATCTTGTGGGTTTGCTTTTTTCTCAAAAAGCTTCCTCTATGAAAATTAAGCCGAAAAGACTTATGCCATCGGGGTTGCATGAATATCTATCTTATCTATTCAATTTTATTAGGTTTTTAAAAAGAGTACTGTTATGTAGGGTTATAAATTTTTTAACTAATACGTATTAATTATATTTGATGGAGTTCAGTGTAGTGTTCCCATACATACAGCACGCACCAATCAAATCCAGCCCTTTTCCATACTGCGCCCTATCTCCCTCACTCTTCCTAATCTCTAGAACCACTATTCTACTTTCAAGTCTACTTTCTTAGCTTTTGTAGCTGAGAGGAACCAGTGGTACTCGTCTTTTTCTGTCTGGCTTATTTCATTTAATATAATGCCCTCCAGGTGCCTCCATTTTGCCGAAGATAACAAGATTTCATTCTTCTTCATGGCAAAATTTATATATATATCTCACATTTTCTTTATCCATTCACCTGTAGATGGGACCTTGGCCAGTTCCATGTCTTAACAATTATAAATAATCTCTGTACTATGCTTATTTTGTTTCCTTTGGATATATACCAAGAAATGGGATATCTAGATCATATGGTAGATTTGCTTTCAGGTTTTTGAGGCACTTCCATACTTTACATGACCCCCAGCAGTGTAATAGTGTAGACCAGGTTAATTACTCTGACCATCAACTAATGCCCAGCACAGCACAGAAAGAACAGCAAATATGGGGCTGGGGATCTAGCTCAGAGGTTAGAGTACTTGTCTGGCAAGCACAAGGCCCCAAGTTTGATCCCCAGCACCAAAAAAAAAAAAACAAAAAAAAGCCAATATTTCCTTGGCCTATTTCCAACTTTGAGATAACTTTTCTGACTTCTTCATAGAAATAGTGTGTTGGAGCTTTCTACAAATGGGACAATTATACTTAACCATGACCCTAATTACATACAGCAAAGTAAGAGAAATCTCCACACCATAAAAACAACAGTTGTCTTAATCCATTTGAGCTATTACAACAAAAAGCCTTAGACTGTAAGTTATAAGCAATAGAGATTTGTTACTCACAGTTTTGGAGTCTGGAAAATCTAAGATCATAATGAGAGCAGATTTTGTATCTTGTGAGAACTTGTTTCTAACATGGCAGAGGGGACCAACAAGCTCCCACAGCCCTCTTTTGCACAAATCCCAATCATAAAGGCACAGCCTTCATGGGAATTAGGTTCCTACATGTGAATTTTAGGAGCACATAAACATTCAGATGATAACAATAATACAAAATAGATAAATATAGTTTTTGAAGAATTTAGCCAGGACTCAACAAATGTGTATTTCAAATAATAAATAATATATAACAATTATTGAGATCCTACCATGTAAAAGAGACTTGTTTTACAGTAAATAAGTATATGAGAAATGTTCAGCATCACTGGTCATTCAAGAAATGCAAATTAAACCTGCTGTAAATAGCGAGGGAGGGAGCAGAGGGGAGGGGCGGGGGAGAGGGGAGAGAACCAAGATGCATCATGTATAGGTACAGAATAAATGTAACGAATGTGACCATTGTATGTAGAAGGTACCAATACATGTTATTGGTTTAAAAAAAATGCAAATTAAAACAACACTGAGATCCATCTCACTGAAAGAATGGCTATCATCAAGAAATGAACCAGTAACAAATACTGGCGAGGCTGTGGGGAGAAAGAAACCCTTCTCCATCGCTGGCAGGAGTGTAAATTGGTACAACCACTATGGAAATCAGTAAGGAGATTGATTCCTCAAAAAACTAAAACGGAGGTTCCATTTGACCCAGCTGTTCCCCTTCTAACTATCTTCTCAAAGTGGTTCGAACATCATACCACAGTTATGTATGCATATCGATGTTTATAGCAGTACAATTTATAATAGGTAAGTTTTGGAAACTGCCCATATACCCATCAACACATGAATGAATGAAGGAAATGTGTTATTTATATACAATGGAGTACTACTCTGCTCTGCCATAAAGAGGGATAAACTTGAGTCATTTTTAGATAAATTAAAGCACCTTGAGACTATAATTCTAAGTGAAATTAATCAGACACACAAGTTTAAATATTGCATTGTTTCTATTGTGTGAGAAACCCAAAGGGTAAATGAGCAATATGGAGGATAGATGTTGAGAAGTAGAAAGAACATGTTCAATTGAGAAAGGAAACAAGAGAGAGAGGGAAGGAAGGGAAAAGGGATTTAAAAGGAGAACAGAAGGAAAAGATGGAAATGAAGCTTTTGTAAATGGGGAGGAGGAAAAGGGTTGAAGGGAGGGGAAGGGAATGGGGAAAAAAGAAGAATTAAGATATATTATGTACAGGTACAAATTCTCTATGAAGAATGTGATCATAATCTATGACAAATATGTACTAATAAAAACATAATAAAAAAGAGACTGTCTTTTACATCTGTTATGTTATTTAATACTCACTAAAACCCTATGGAATACTTCCTATTGGTATTACCATGTATTATTATTATTAACTCCTGGATCTAGGACTTAAGTAATTTCCCCAGAACTTTACCTAAATATGTGATGGAGCTGAGAAATAGGCCAATGTCTGTCTAATGACAGAATTTAACTCTTAACTCACAGAAATATCAACTAAGTACCAACCACAATGCTTGATGCTTGAAGAAATAGTTGATAAGACACAGCTCCTGCCTTCAAAGAGTTCAAATATGGAAGGTAATTGCAAGATTGAAATGTTGTGATGAGGGGAGTATAACTAAGAGGCTCTGGGGGCACAAGGGAAGGGCACTGGCTCAGTTTGGGGGGTCATGGGAAACTTTCAACAAAATGTCTAAACAAATGCAATGGCATTTGTTTTGGCGATATGGTTTTTTTTTAATTGTTTGCTTTTTGCATTATTAAGCCCACCGCAACTAACCTAAAATTGCAAGACTTTACTAGACTATCTTCTTTATTTATCTCCTATATGAAAAAGAGGTAAGACATGGTAATTAAAAATGTGGTTGAATGCATCTTATAATGGACCATTACTTTCAAAGTATAATATGAAAATTTGTTTTTAAAGTAAAAATTGGTCATTTTACTACTTGTCACTTTAATCTCCAATAATATTTTATGAATTTATTATTATATATCATTTTTAAATAGTATTATCGTCTTAAATGTCATGAGCTGAACCTGTGTATCTTACTCTGATATTAAAAAGAAAAAACATTGATTAAGAGATCACCTGCAGCACAAATGCCCATGTACATCCAAGATACACTTCTAATCTTTGTAGACCCAACGCTTCCAACTCAGAATTTTTCTTGGTGTTCTTTTCGTGGCACCTTCATGCTAACACTTAAATCTTCTGAGCGTCCTTTAAAAACGTGATTTCTACCCATGTCTCTATATAGCCAGACTCTTGGTGCCATCTAGTGAAAAAGTACAGTGAACACATGTACAGTGTTCTCAGAAAATGAAATCCAGGAAGGTTTAATAATATTTGAGCCATGTAGTCTTTAAAAACAATTCGTTTACCTTTGCTCTTTACTGAATAAATATTAATACCCTTTCCACAAAATTCATATTCTTAAAAATGGAAGATGATTTTCAGAGTATTACACAGGGATTTTACTTTTGTAAAAGAACATTTCCACTACTTTTACAATTTTTCCAAAAAACTTCCATAACATTCACACATTAGCGTTTTTATGCCATGCCCTTTACATGAATGTGTAGCATTTCAAATAAAACAAATCTCACTTCTGTGCTTGGCTCTTGAAGAATTTTTCGTTTAAAAGTTTTTACTTGACTCGTTTCAATTTATTGATTCTGTCAGTGACATATAAAAGTATCACTTAACTTCTGAAGATTGATGAATTTGGTTTGATTTTTAGATTCGCGTTTCGGGCGGCCATGAGAAAGCCAAAATTCACTTTCTGATGTGCTCCATTTCTCCACTGTATCTACTGAGAGCCCCAAAGCCTTGGGACAGGCAGGGCCCTTGCCCCGACGGCTCTGAAGAGTACAAAGATGTCGCCTATATTGTTGGTACTAAACTAAGTGGTTATGGCTTACACAATCAAGAATAACATCTTTTGATCCATGCATATGTGTGTGCTTAAATATACACAAAAATGTATTTATAAAAAGAGACATTATATATATTTACATTGGGGTATATAAATGTGTATATTTATATTAAACATTTAAATATATTAAAATATGTAAATATATTTCTATTTTTATATTTAAATATGTTATATTTAATGTTTAATATGTTATATCTAAATTCAAGTGTGTTATGTAAATATGTTTAAATGTAATCTTTAAATATTTTACATTACATTTATATGTAACTTACATATTTATATACTTATATTGAGAAACATGTAACATATCTACATAAAAATATATTTTATATAAAGTACAAAACACATTTATATAAATATGTAGGTTTATCTGCCATTCTAAGACACCTCACCATATAGCATAGAAGAAAATGCATGAATAAATGAATGCACATACACAAATATAAACATAGATAATATAAAAACAGTATAATATAAAATACTATTTCACAGACAATGATAAAGAATAATATATAAAAGCATAGAGCACACAAATACATAAGAGCCTATGTATAAAATAAGCATAAGCCTTGATAGGGAGCTGGTTTCTGTTCCCAAAACTGTCAGCCAGGGTAAGACTACATTGATCTCGGTGTGAGGAGATAGAGATGAGTGTACCCAGAGCTGAGGATCAGTAGGTGAGACCCCTCAGCTCTCTCTGGTGGCAGTGCATGTCTACAGGACGCCAGGCTGGAGGGATGGCCTTGCCAGTGTTAGACTATTACACAGGCTAGTGCAGAGCCTTGCCTTGTGCAAGATGGAAATCAGACATGTGCTAGTTTATTTTAGGGAAGAAACTGAGCTGACTGCTCCACATGCAGAGCTATTCCAAGCAAAGGAGCAATTTCACTTTTATGGGGTCTCAAAAGAATGCCATTAATCATTCATTGAGACTTTTTCAAGTCTGACAGTAATCTCAGGGTGGGATGCAGTTTATTTCCATGAATCAATTCTACCCTGTTTGCTCACGCCTCCTGCTTCGGTGTTGCAGGGGAGGCAGTGGCTTGCCCCTTTAATCAACCATTTGTCTATATCCCACTTCTTATCAACCAAAAGAACAACTGCCTGCTTGTTTCCTATCAGGCGAAAACTTCAAAGTCCTGCCTCACTTTGAGTGCTTCTGAAAACCAGAGAAATGGCCCCAAATACTGAGGCCAACGCATACATGAGAAACCCAGTTCTGGCTCATTCTATCTGGAGCTAGAGAGTGTAAGCCAGATAGGAGCGATTAATACCCAGATTGGAAACACCTGGAAGAGGTCAGGAGGCTGAGGTCAACTCCACTTGTCTGAAGAGTGCCCAAAGCAGGAATGGCCAGACAATCCCTTCAGGCAGGTAGTGAATGAAGGGAACCAGATCAAAGGCAGTACTGGGGCTGCCTCCCAAGGCGAATGGAGGTTGAACTTAGCCCCACTTGTGGAAAGTGGAGGGTCCAGCGAAGGTGGTGCCTGGGAGATGTGAACTGTGTGTGTGCAGGGTAAAGGACAACAGCGGGGCACGAAGCCCTAGACAGGTAAAGGGACCTGGGCTAGCAGCAAGATTCTCAGATAGCTCTTGGGCCACCAACACCAAGCTGGGTTATGAAGGACTGCCTCTGTTAATCCACGCCATATTCGATAAATATTTATGCACGCATGAAAATACCTATTTATAAATGAAAAGAGAAACTTGAAGTATATTTGAATTTATACATAAACATAATAATAGGTATATGTAACTAATAGATTATATATTATAAATATGTAGTATATCGCCATCTGGGCTTCACTGGTGTACAAGGAAAGATACCCAGTGGTACCTCAGTTCACCAATGCTCTTGTTTGCAACTTGGTTCACAAACAAAGGTGTTTGGAAAAATTTTGTTTTTGCCACTGAACTCTGCATCAGCATGAATGTGGCCATCTTGTCAAGAATTGTGGAACAAATTAAATTCATGAATAGAGGTATCACTGCAGATAGATAGATAAGTGGATGCAGAAATACAAGCACATACTTATTGTTATAGTTTGGATCTTGCTATAATATAGATCTTGAATGTCCCTGAAAGGCCCACGTGTTAAAGGCTTGGTCCTCTTGGGGGCATTATTGGGAAGTTGTGGATACTTTAAGAGATGGAGGCTAATGGGAAGTCCTAGAGTCCTTGGCGCAGGACCATAAAGGGGATACTGAGAGTCCAAAGCCGTTCCTGCTCATTTGCTGCCTGACCATGAGGTAAACACTTTGTTTTTCCATGCCCTCCTGCCAGTGATGTTTTGCCTCACCAGAGACCCCAAGCAATACAGCCTCCAAAACTGAGCAAAACTGAATGTTTTTTTATCAGTCGATTATCTCAGATATTTCTTATAATGACAGAAAGCTAATTAACACACTTACAAACAGTTAAATATAGATAACATGTGAAAATATTCAGCTATATGAAAAGACTATAAAACATAAATAACAAGCATTGACTAAACATAACTCACAGAGCCACACACACACGTCCACATGCAGAGCACTGCATTCCCGCCAGGTACCGGGGGCTTCTCCCATCTGCTGGCAAGGATGGGAGCCCAAAACACCAAGGGAGCCGTTAACTGCCAGTTTGGTTGGTCTTCACGTGACCAGAGGGCCAGAGAAATGTGCTGCTAACCAACACTGCCCAAGAGACTTCTTACACGGAGGAGTTTCATTCTTTGCTCAGGTTTATAAAACAGCACAGAAATCTTAGAAACAGCCCAAATCTCCATCAACCGATGAATGGATAAAGAAAATGTGGCTTTTTATACAATGGAGTACTCTGCCATAAAGAACCGTAAGCTTGAGATATTCCTAGGTAAATGGATGCATCTTGAGACCATTCTCTTAAGTGAAATAAATTGAACACACATGTTTAAATACTGCATTTTTTTCCTCTGGTGTGAGAAACTGAAAGTGTAAATAAAGACTAAAATGTATTATATTGGGAAAGGGAAGAAAGTGTTCAAATGGGAAAGGGAACAAGGGAGGCGGAGGGGGAAAGGAAAGAGGGACAAGAGAAATAAGGAATAGAAGGAAAAAGTAGAAACAAAGCTTTTTAAATAAAAAGGGAGGAGTGGGTGAAGGGAGGGAGGGGAACGGGAAAAAAAGAAGCAGCAAGATACATCATGTCCAGGTACAAATCCCTTATGATGAACGTTATCTCTATGTACACCTAAAATGTACCATTAAAATAAAATTAAAAAAATAAAATAAAATAAAGCAGCATGGGCGCCGTTCTTTTTAAATCTCAGGAGGGCACAGAAGCTGGAGTCCAGATGTGCACGGGCAGTAGCGCTCTCAGCGGAGATGAAGACCGGCTTGTTCTAAGCCCGCGGGTGTGAGGAGCCGGTAGCAAGATGGCACTGAGCCAGGGGCTGGCCCCCCAGGGTGGGCCTGCACTGAGAGGGAGGGCTCAGAGAGTGGCTCCCAAGGCTGAAGACAGCTCACTCCTGAGGGCGAGTATTGACCCGGCCTAACTGTATCTAAACAGCCCCAGGAGGCAGGTCTGACTGACGGTTAGATTGGAAATACGGTGGTGCCTCGGTTCACGAACTTAATTCTTTCCATGACTCTGGTCACA
>PVJO010030320.1:0-15652 GCA_004026905.1 Hystrix cristata | reverse complement strand
AGGGATCCCATTTTTATTTGTGTTTTGTTTCTATTCCTTTAGAGGAACAAGTGTTTTCTTTTCTTTCTTTTTCCTTCCTTCCTTCCATTCATCCTTCCTCCCTTTTTTCTTCCTTCTTTCCTTCTCTTTCAGTCTGTCCTGCCCTTTCTAAAAGTCCTATGTGTAACAACGTATTTCTTGACCCTTGTTCATGACAAGCAAACTAGTTACAGGCTATCATTGCTAAATTCATGTCTAGTTACTATCGTATGTGTACACAGTGGAGGTTTAATCTGAACTTCTTCCTTGAGTAAATGATTTCAAATTTCCCCGAATGTAAACGACAGTTTTATGGATTGCAACTCCGTATGTTCTATGCTCATCTTTGTCACTCCACACAAACATACTGTAGATGAAATTTTGAAATTCACTATATTTAAGTTGGATGTCCCATTATCAACACTTACTGTTTTTTTTTAAATCACTGTTTACCTTTGAACATGGACGATCCACAAATTGTTTTTTTTTAACCTCTCACTGCTGCTCCATTTGTTTTTTTTACCTCCAATAGCTCCATTACCCATTCAATTTTTGTGTTTTCTGATGTTCTCAGCTTTGTGCTTATGATATTGTTTCAATGCATATTAATATTCTTTCCTAGTAAGCTTAGTAACCCTGAGGTACGTATTTCTGTGCTGTTTGCTTTATGATAGGCTTGTCGTGTTTCTAATTTTCTGTATTTGAAATGCTCAAAGGGAATAATCATTTTTATAAGTACAAGATTAACCCCCCATTTTTTTAAAATTACTTTTGAATATGCATGCATTTTTCTCAATTGCTTTTCTTCCTAAATAAATCAATAATTTCTTATTTTAAATAATTGAAAAAGTAAAGTTTTTATTATTTACATGGTAATTTTTATTTTTAATTTCTTTATGCTTAAAGGAATATTTGTTATTTTATTTGTATTTCTCTATTTTACCATACAAGCAATTTTGATTGTGAGAGACTCTAGATTGGTAGTTATTCATAATTTGTCCTTAACATTTTATTACTATTTTCTTCCAGCTCTGTATCTATAGAGAAGTTTTTCTGTTAGGCTTGTAGTTTCTCTTCATAGGTAACATTTATTTTACTTACCTAAATCAAGATTTTGGCTTTGAACGTAGTTTACAGCTACTGAGTTATGCCTACACATGATTTTGATTGGTATTCTCCCTCTTATCAATGAATAGCATTTGTAATTGGTGGACAGATGTCTTTTATTCATTTTGAAAAAATACAAAATATTTTTCTACTCAGAAGTGATTCCTGCTTTATGTTTCTTCCTCTACTGAATTCCATTTACATATATAATTTTCCATTTAATGAGATCTTACACATCCTTTATAGTCTGTTCAGCTTATTACATTTCAATATTTCTTATTTGTGCTTCAATTGACTATATATTATGCACATAAGTTTCAGTTTTACAATTCACCTAAATATTCTTGAATTCTTAACTAATTTACTCACTTTTCTTATTACTCACTTAAGAACTAGAATTTAAATTTTTTATATGTTGAGTTTCTCCAGTTTTATTGCACATATGTTGAAAATTCTTTCAATTACCTTGTATTTACTAGTATTATCTATTTTCATATTTCTTGTCCACAAATTCCAATATGTTCTTTATGCTTTAGTTAGACTTTATTATCTGTTATTTCTTTTACATACTTCTACAGGGTTTTGGATGCTTGATCTTTTTTATTCAAATTATAGAGGATCCAACAGTTTGGGATTTCACCATACAGAATTTTGGGATTGCTCAGAGGGTCTTGCAAAATGTGTGATTATATGAGCTGGTCGTGTTGCCCATTGCTTGTAGCTCAGCTACTCAGGGGCTGAATTGGAAAGACAGAAGGAAAGAAAAAAGAAAGAAAGAAAGAGAAAAAGAAAGGAAGAAAGAGAGAAAGAAAGAAAGAAAGAAAGAGAGAAAGAGAGAGAGAAAGAAAGAAAGAAAGAAAGAAAGAAAGAAAGAAAAGAAAGAAAGGAAAGAAAGAAAAGAAAGGAAAGGAAAGAAGAAAGGAAGGAAGAAAGATGGGGTCCAACTGCCGCAAGTCAAGCAAAGACTAACCAGTTAAGGCTCCTCTCGAGGCTCTGTCCACCTCTGTCGGGCCCACCTGTAAGAGATACCCTCTTTTTACTGACTGTGCTTCTTTGCAAATTCTGAACTCTAGAGATTATTTTCTCATCACCTTCATATGGACAAAATTCCAGTTGTAACAATTCTGGTCATTGTCTTAGGAAATATTTGCTTCTGAGAATTTGCAGTGACCTCGGTGAGAATCTTTGCTTTGTGTTTTAATAGTATCTGTTTTAATGGTGCATCATTTTAAGCACTGTTTTTAATATCTCCATTTGTGGTTTCCCAGCTTTGGTGTTGTGTAGCTATGAAATTCTGCTGATTATCCTTCTCCCGGCAGCCTTTTGTGTGCCTCCTAGAATCCAGAAAAGTGGAATTTAAACCCAGGTTTTTCCCCCAAATTTTTCATCTTCAGCACATTGGTCCCTCTGATCCTCTCTTTTTTCACCAAAATTTTATTACATTTGGTGGTGTCAGTTGGAGTTTCCCAAATGAAAACAAGTTTCTTTTAGGATTTAAGCAATTTCTACTTGGAGAAAATCAGCATACATGAGCACATACATTTGATAATGACTAGGTGTCTAGGTCAAACATAAAAATTTAACGTTAATTTGTTAATGAGAAACTATCTCCTGCTTTTGCAAAGAATTACTGTAGTTTTGCAATGCAGAACACATACATAATTTTCTAAATAGACTAAGTTAGTACATTAAGACACTATGTGGCACCATGCTGGTCATTACTAATTGCTGTCATTTTCGGTATTGATAACACCTTTCATGGTTTAGATCCAGAATGCCCCCTAAATCCTTATAAACTCAGAGGCTGTTAAAAGGAAAGGTGATGGGCTATGGTGGTGCCGTATTCTGAGTATCTTTGTGCACCAAGGTTTTGGCAGCTGAGGGTGCTGTTAGGTGCTGGGGATTAATTAGAGGCTTGTCCCTGAGATATACCTGGATATAATAATGTTACTTCTTCCTACCAAGCTCCTGCTTTTACTCTGCTTTTTGGTTGCTACCAGACGCACAGCTTAAGCTCTATCCCGGCCATTTCTGCCTTGGAACCAACTGACCATGACCCAAAATACTGTAAACCTCTCTGCCTTTGTCTTCCAGGTGTCAAACATTGCGTCCAAGTGAAAAGAAATGTCTGTGCCAACACCTACAATCATTCTCTAGACAGAAGACATTTTTAAAAAATGAGAGATATTTCTGGGGATAAAGCTGTAGTTGACATAATCGAACCTCTAGCATTGTAAATGGCACAAAGCATAGAGATACAAACAATTTTAAAGGATGTTATGTGAATACGGATATTATTGTAGATAGAGCCTTTTAAAAAATATAGATAAAATGCATAAGCAAACAGAAATGGTAGCTGAGGTTAAAAGACATATATAAGAACAGATTTGAATAATGTATGAGAAAATATTGATATTTTTACACTTTTGGTTTAGAACTCTGTCTCAGAAGAGCTTCTTGCCTCACTTCCTCCTTCACTCCCATCACGTACCTTCCTTTGTCTCTCTTTTCCTTCCTGTCGCCAATAAATCCACAAACACACATTTGTTACTAAGCACCCAGAAATATACAAGCAAAACATGTAAAGTAGTAGAAATGTAACAAATTAAAATTTATGACAAAAGATATTATAAAGCTTATTTGATAATACATATTTATGAAACATTATAAAAGCAACACAGGAACTTTTCTACAGACTACCCCATTATCTAATCGATGCTGTTGGATGAAACAATATATTGTATTTTTTGTGTTTTTAGATAATTCAGTATGCAGTCAGTGTTTCAAGACATTTAAAATTGTATTATTTAAAAATATTGGAGATTATTTCAGTAAAACAGGTAGTTATGGCAAGTAGGCTAAGAAGCAGTGGAAATTGTTCAGTAGAAGCCATAGTTCCAGTATCTTCCACAGCGCAGGGGGCGGCAACAGCCATAACCGTAGCCACCATAGCCATAGCCACAGCCTAGGCCACCATAGCCACAGCCCAGGCCGCCGTAGTAGTTGCCGTAGTAGCACATGGTGTCAGGAGCGGACTGTTCAGTTCAGGACCAACAGGTTGGTATCTGAAGTCTGGAGGTTGCTGTCTGCTAAGGGCCTTTTATACTTCCTTAGTGGTGGGCGGGGAAACCACAGGCGGGGCAGCGTCATATTATCTCACTAATGCGCTTCCCACAATCTCATGACTTTCTTGGGAAAGCAACACCCTCATAACTGAGATAACTTTCCTACTATGTCAGGAATCCATAATCATATTTTGGACCTTTAAAATGAAATTCTTGTTGTATTTCCAAGGCACTGGTTCATTCTACGTATAGTGAATTTTATGCATATGACGTGACTACATGATATGATGCAAACCATGAAAATAGTATCCCATTTTATTTTCTATCATCTAGTCACATGTACAAGCGCTCTTTCCTTCCCTCCCTCATCTCTCTGTCTCTTTTCTTTCTATCTTTCTCTCTTTCTTCCTTCCTCTCTCCCTTTCTTTCTCTTTCCTTCCTCCTTCCTCTCTCTCCCTTTCTTTCTTCTTTTTCTTCTTTCTTTCCTTCTATCTCTTCCTGTGCTCTCGTGTCATTTCTTGAATAAATCTATCTGTAGCAACTATTTCTTGACTCTTTCTCATGATAAATTAGCTAGTTACTGGCTACCAGTTGGTCTTTAATTTGAGCTTATTTCTGGTGTAGGCAATTTTAAACTTTCCGGAAAATAAATGGCCATTTTAGAAATAGAAATTCTGTATAATCTATTTTTGTCTTTTTCACTCCATATGGATGTACCGAAGGCAAAATTGTGAAACAAGTCACGGTTAAGATCTTTGCTCCATCCTCAACAATTACTTGTTCACTTTTTTAAAATTAGGGTTTATTTTTGAACATGGCCAAGATGAAAGGTGACAGGCACTCTGTCTACAGTGAGCTCAGAACGAGCGACCTTGGTGACCATACTCAGGGGAAAATGACATATAATCTGCGACGATGGTAACAGAAGGGATAATAATTTCTGCTGAATATCTTACCTTAGGATGACACAAATCCTCAGCCACTATTTGGTTTGCGAAATAATATTTTATAGGAAAACAGTCACATCCCTTCTTTTACAAGGGATCTGAGGGTGCTTTGGGAGATCCCTTGTGCAGAACTGAGTGATGAGACACAGAGTACACAAGACTTGCAAAATGCAAACTATTAACAAGCTGCTCTTGCACAGAATGTGTTTGCCTTCCCTGACCTATCTGGGGGACGGTCATATTGTTTGCGTGTACACCAAGAGCCAGTATTACTAGGTCATCAGATACACTTACCTCTTTCCAAAATTCAACTTTTTACCTACAGTTGTTCTCCTACGTACTAAATTTTTGTGTTTTCTTTTTCAGTTTCACTGATTATGACAGTATGTTTCTCCATATACATTATTCTTTCTTTTTGTCGAGCAATCTTAGTGCCTTAGAGGTGTGTATCTTTGTGCACATTCTTTTATGATACTCTTGTCGTGTATTTCATTTATGTATATTAAAATCTCCAGAGAAATTATCATTATTGTATGTACATGAGTAACATTCATTTTTCTTTTACTTTATTTTACTATTTTTGAATGTACCCGTTTTTGCTCAGTTCTTTCCTTTTTCTTAAACATATCATTTTTTGTTGTAAACAATTGAAAGAATAAATTTTCACAATTTTCTTTTTATCTTGTATTTTCTTTACATTTAAGGTGATTTTTTATTTTATTTATTTTTTATTTTACTAATTGGGCAATTTCAGTTGTGTGACATTCTAAATTGATGGTTATTCATCTACCATCCTTAATATATCGTTACAATTTCTGCCAGGTCCTTTTTGTTTCTATAGAGAAGTTTTACTGTCGGGCTTATTAATTCTCTTTTTAGGTGACATATTTGTTTTGTGTAACTCAATTAATTTTTGCTTCATACTTAATTTTGAGGTATTGAATTATGTCCACATGTGTTTTTAATTGACATTCTCTCTCTTGACATTGAATTGCTTTAAGAATTTGTGCACTGATGTCTTTCAGTAGTTTTGAAAAAAATATATAGTGTTTTTCCGTTTACAATGGCTTCTGCTTTATTTTTCTTCCTCTACTGAATTCTACTTGCATGTATGTTTTCCATTTCAGAAGATCTTTCTTCAGTATTTTATATTCCAATTTTTGCTCCAGATGAATAATTTAGCAATGTATGTTTAATTTTAATAAACCCCCTAAATTTATTGAGTCCTTAACTGTATCATTCACCTTCAAGAAACTAGAGTGTAAATTGGATTCTACTGAGAATTTTCTCAGGGCTAATATATATTTTTCAAATTTCCTCTAACTCTCTTATATTTATTAATTATGTCTATTCCAAAATTTCTTAAAAGATGTATATGAAATTTGTATGATCTGTGAAATATTTGAAATTTTATACATGTAGTTTACATCCTTAATTATCAAAAAAGAGCTTCCTCTCTCCCTCTCTCCACCCACTACCCACTTTCCTTTCTCTCTCTATCTCCCAGAACACAACCACCACACACTTACATACAAGTACTCAAATAAATAAGCAAAATTTGATGTAGTACCACATTAACAAAGACATATTTAGCACAAAACTTAGCATTTATTTAATGTTGCATCATTTTACAAGAAAACAGTTACACAGATCACATTTTATGTAGGATTATAAAAACGCTACAGAAATTTTTCTCAAGTTGTGACATAATCCAATTCATACTGATTTCTCAAAACAACATGCTGCATTTTCATTGTCGAAGAGTTTAGATGTAGTCAGTGTTTTTGAAGGTACTTGAAAATTGAACATGTGGACAAAGATGGAGATAATTGCAGCAAAACTGGAGGTTAAGCCAATAAGGCTAAGAAGCTGAGGAAATTCTCCAGTAGAGGCCATGGGACCAGTTTCTTCCACAGTACAGGGGGCTGCAATATTCACAGCCACTGCCCAGGCTGCCACACTATTTGCTGTAGGTAGGACATGGTGTCAGGAGTGAACCGTTCTGTAGAGGACCAGGAAATGGTTATCTGAGTGGATGTCGCCATCTGCCAAGGGCTTTAAATGCTTCCTCAGTGGTAGGTGAGGGAAAACAGACAGTGAAACTTCCTTCGTCTCACTAATGTGCTTTAGACAATGTCATCAATATCTTTACTTATTGAGACAACAAGACCTTCATAACTGAGATTATTTTGCTCTTGTGTGAGGAATTCCTTATTCAATTAAGGGCTTTTAAAATGAAACTCATATTCTATTTTCAAAGCTCTGGTTTAATCTATATTTAATTAATTGTCACCTGATTACATGTTATGGTGCAACCTCTGAACATATATATTACACTTTGTTGTTGTTTTGTTTTTATTCCTCCACAGGGATGTGTCCTCTCTCTCGCTCCCTCCCTCCCCTCTGGACATTGTTGAACATACTAAAAGGGAAGAAACATATAATCCTAGCCTAATGGAAGGGAAGAATAATTTCTCCTATATAATATCCTAACTTATGTAATGCAAATTCTTTTGCAGTATTTGTTTTGGTAAACTATATCTTAAAGAAAACATTCATGTGCATTTATTGACACACAGTCTGGGGCTGCTTTGACATCGCAATGGCAGAATTCCTGCAAAGAAGCCGATTGCCTTCTCCTGACTGATTTGTAAGGACAGTCGTATTAGGTGGGTGCACACCTTAGAAGCAGTATTGCTGGGTCGTAGAAGAGACTTAGCACTTTCCCACAATTCAGGCTTTTATCTTGAGGTATCTTAGTGTCCACTAAACTTTTGTATTTTGTGACTTTTCCAGCTTAATTGACTGGATGTAGCCTGTTTCCACATGTGTTACTCTTTTTGGTTGCCTATGAGGTTAACGCCCTGGAGCTAAGTACTTTTGAGCATATACTGCTGTGATACTCTTGTTACGTATCTCATTTTTATATGTTAAAGCCTCAACAAAAAATCATTGTTGTATGTGGAAGTTGACATTCACTTTTGTTTTAATTAATTTCATCATTTCTGAATGGCCATGTTTTTGTCTCAGTCATTGGAGTTTTTCCTAAATCCATCATTTCAAATTACGAACTACTGAAAAACTTAATCTTTTTCTATTCATTGTGTAACTTTTATTTTAATTTATTTTTAGATAATATTTTATATTTTGTTAATACATTTTCCTTTATTATGTAGGCAGTTTTGATTGTGTGAAATTGTAAATTGCTGGTTACCCAGTCTATCTGTATCACAGCATTACGTTTTTTCCCACTCCCTTGTTTTCCGTAGAGGAGTTTTACTGTCAAACTTACTGTTTCTCTTTGGAGGTGACATATTTATTTGTTTTATCTACTTTAATTAAGTTTTTAGTTTTGTAATTAATTTTTGGATTCTGAGTTAAGCTCAGAAATTATGATTTTAATTGGCCTTCTACATCTCAGAAATGAATACCTTTTACAGTGTTTGGACTGATAACTTTCAACAGTTCTGAAAATATGCACAATCCTTTTCTATTCAAAAATGTTTCATTCTTTATTTTTCTTCCTTTGCTGAATTCCACTTATGTGACTGTTTTGCCATTTCATGATCCCCAACACAGCTTTGATACTCTCTGTAATATTTTACATTCTGAATTTTCTTATTTTTTTCAGTTGATCATATTTTATCAAAGTATGTTTCCGTTTAATAGTTCACCTAAATTTATTAAGTCTTACATATATTAGTCACTTTTTTGAGAACTATAGTTTATATTTTATTCTAGAGTGAATTTTTCAGTTTTAGTATACATTTTACAGATTTCCTTTAATTTTCTTCAACTTATTAATTATAGTGGTTCTAAAATGTATTTCTTTTGGGGGGAGTGCTGGTGATTGAACTCAGAGCCTTGCACTTGCTGGCAAGTGCTCTACCTCTGAGCTAAATCCCCAGCCCCAGCTGTTCTAAAATTTAATATCTGCAAACTCCGCTATGTTTTTCATGTTTTAGTTATATTCTATTGTCTGTTACTTCCTTCATATAATTTCAGAGGGGTTCAAAAGCCCAGAATTTTTGACCAAAATTATAGAAGAACCAGAATAATATTGCATTTTACCATAGATACTTTCGTGGCTTCTCCTAGGTGATTAAAAATGTCTGATTGTCTGAGGGACCTGGGTGTGGGCACTTTCACCATGCCATGTCTACTTTAGAGCCAGTCAACCACGAGCCAACAGAAACCTCATCTCCTTGAAGTGACAGGTGCCGGTATTTGGTCCAAGGGATTAGAAATGTGACAAAAACAAAACAACAACAACAAAAACCTCCATCATTCAGTAGGAAGAAAATCTTTATGAAACATTTCACAGAGGCAGAGCTCCAGCTGCTGTAAACCAACCACTGATGGTGTAGATTACCAAACATCCAGTGACAAAGTTTTTCAAATTATCAGATGTGACTACAAATATTATCATAGAAATAACCATTTTTAAGACTTAGTCAAAGAGCAAAAATGAAGAGAAAATTTATGTGTGATTAAAACCATATATAAAAACAAATTTGTATGATCTGTTACAAAAACATGGCTATTTTTACCTATTCAGCATAGATGTCATGATTTTTCAAAAGAACTTCGCTTCTCCCACCCTGGCTCCCTGCACTCTCTCTAGTATACCGAACCCTCTTTCCTTTACATTCCCACTTTCTTTCTCACGACAGCACAACGACACACGTGACTGGTCACACAAAAAACATATAAACAAAATAGCTAATATATGAAAAGTAAATAAACAATGTTAGGGATAAGATATAGTTTATTTAGTAATAAATCGCTGTATACAAAAACGAGAATTAAAATTTATTACATTTTACGTATCACTATAAAGATGGTATAGAAACTTCTACAAACTATTAAGTAATCCAGCAGACACTGATAAATCAAAATGACATGTCACAGTTTATTTCATTTTTAGAGTTTGGTGTGTAGTTGAAGACTTTTAAACATGTATCATGTGAAAATAATAGCTGTTAATTCCAGTAAAGCAAGAAGTTACAGCCAATAAGCTAACAAGCTGTGGAAATTCCTTAGTAGAAGCCATAGTTCCAGTATCTTCTATAGCACAGGGGGCGGCAACAGCCATAACCGTAGCCACCATAGCCACCATAGCCGTAGCCACAGCCTAGGCCACCGTAGCCACAGTCCAGGCCGCCATAGTAGTTGCCGTAGTAGCACATGGTGTCAGGAGTGGACTGTTCAGATCAGGAGCAGGATGGAGTCTGTTTGAGTCTGGATGTCTCTGTCTGCCAAGGGCCTTTTATACCCCCTTGGTGGGGGGTGGGGAAACCACAGGCGGGGCAGCACCTCATCATCTCACTAACATGCTTCAGACAAGGTCATTATTTTCTTTACTTATTGAGAAATCGAGTCCCTCATGATTGAAATAATTTCGCTCTTACATCAGGAGTCTATCACCTAATTAAGGACCTTTAAAATAAAACGCTCGTTCTGTTTTCACGGCCCTGGTTCATTCTCTATTGAGTTAATTGTAGACATGCGACCTGATTACATGTTATGGTATGAACCATAAAAACACGTATCTAATTTTACCTTAGTTTTGTTTCCATTACTCTTCGTGTATACATTTTCGCTCCCCTTCTGCCTTGCTTGCTTGCTTCCTTTCTTTTTTCCTTTTTCCTCTCTCTCTGTCTTTCTCTTTCTTCTTGTCCTGTCTTTTCTTACAAATCTTATTAGTAGCAAATTATTTCTTCACCCTTTGCCCATTAGACATGAGCTAGTTACTGGCAATCACAGGTAGACCCATAGCCAGTTACTATCACATGTATACAGAGTAAATATTTAATCGGTACTTATTCCATGAGTAAATGATTTCAAGGTTTCCAGAAAATAAATGTACATTTTATAGGGAGAAACTCTCTATATGCTCTGCTTCCATTTTTCACCCCATATAAACCTATTTTAGATTAAATTGTGAAATATAGTGTGGTTAAATTGGATCATCTATCGTCAAACTGTATGTATGTATGTACGTATTTATTAAAATTCATGGTTTACCTTTAAACATCGCCAAGCCCAAACACATGGGGCACAGAAATTTGTTTTCTCTACCTCAAGATTTTGGCTTTGCACTTAATTTTCATCTACTGACTTATGCCTGTATGTGATTTTAATTGGCTTTCTCTCTTCCGTCAGTGAATATGTTTTAGGATTTGTGGACTGATGTCTTTCAACAATTTTAAAAAATATTCACTATTTTCCTGTTTAAAAATGGTTTCTGCTTTATTGTCTTCCTCACTCACATTCCACTTATGTGTATGTTTTATGATTTCTTGAGCTCTGACACATCCGTTGTACTCTTTTCAATATTTTAAATTCAGATTTTTCTTCTTTTTGCTTTAGTTGATATTTTATCAATATATGTTTCAGTTTAATAGTTCATCTGAATCTATTGATTCATAAATAACTTACATTTTTGAGAGCTATAATTTACTTTCGATTTTATTACTTACTTTAAATGCTGTCATAGTGTTCATAAGCCAATGCAGTACATTTTATGAAAATGATAGAGCATCCAGAATATTACTGTATATCACCATAGAGATTTTGTTTGCTCCTAGGCTATTACAATGTCGGATTGCCTAAGTTGGGTGTAGTGACCCTTGTCTGTACCTCCAGTCACTTCAGAGGCTGAGGGAAGGAATACAATCATTTAAGCTCAAAAGTTCCAGACCATTCTGTTTTTAGATGACGATCCATCTAAAAACAAACAAAAGCAAGAAGTAAACGAGAGAGAGAGAATAAAGAAAAGAAAGGAGTCTTGACTTAGTTTTCACAAACACTAACATAAAATAAGGCTCCCATACAGGATCTTTCTGTCTCTGTTTAGGCCTGCCATTGAGGAGAAACTCTATTTTCAATTATGTGTGTTTCCTATTAACAAGTGCGGAATGCTCACAATTATTTCGTAAAACCCTGATATGGACAATTAGCTTAGGAAACAGACTCCTGTAAGCCCAGAGATGTCAATTATCTCAAGGAGAAACTTTGCATTGTGTGATGTTCAATATTTTCTTGGTGCACTGTTTTCAGCCTTGTGTTTTCCTCTGTCTTCAACGGCGATTTGCTACCCAAATTTCTGTGGATTACACTTTTCCCAGCAGCTGCTTGCCTCCTAGAATCAAACAGAATGGGATTTCAACACATATCTCCAAAATTTCTCCATCTTTAACATATTGGTCCTTTTAATCCTTTCTTCCTTTTTTTAATCAGTATTTTACAACATTTGATATTGTGAATTTGAGTTTCCCATGTGAAACCTAACATCTTCTAGGAAAAAAGCATTTTCAGTATTGATCAACTGAGCACTCAAAAGCACATAAATTTGTGAAACAATAGGATTCTATTTAATAAAAGTAGTAATCTAATGTTCATTAGTTACTAAGCAAATATCTCACGATAAAAAATTAAGCCTTATTTTTATATTATTTCTGCATTATTTTAGTATTATTTTCTACACAGTTCAAAGAGCGATATTTTGAGGTGTCACTTGAACTCATGTTTTTAGGCCAGAATGTCATTATTAATGATACTATTTCCAATATGAAAACACCTGTTAAAATGTATATCTAAAATGTTCCCCCCAATTCTCAGTCACTCAGAATGTTGGGGCTTTGGAAGGTACACTGATTGTGGGGTGCTGTACTCATCTGTGTGCTCATCTGGTAATTTTTTTAGCAGCCGAGTGTGGTGTTCAGAGCAGGGATCTCTTTGGAGGCTGGCCACTGGGGTTTGCGATAGGAGGGAATGCTCCCTCCCGAACTCCTCTTTTCTCTCTGTCTTTTCTGGATGGCACCAGATGAACAGCTTGTGCTCTGCCCAGACCCTTCCACCATGTCGTTGAAAGCCACTCAACAATGAGCCAAGAGAAACCTCTCTTCTGTGAAGTGGTGGGTATCACACGTGTCTGAGAGACTCTGAAAGGGACGAAGAACACACCTCTGTCATTCTCCGGGCAGAATATTTTTTAAAAACGGAGAAATGTCTCACAGAGGCAGATCCCTAGCTGACAGACTCTGAACACTGGTATCGGAAAGGACAAAGCATAAAGACACAAACATGTTGAAATAATCAGATGTGAGTACAGATGTGCATGTAGAAATAACCATTTTTCAAACTTGTGTAAAGAGCAAATCAAAGAGAAAATTTAGTTGATATTTGAGCCATACTTAAACCAAATTTGTATGATCTGTTTCAAAAGTGTTGACATTTTTACCCATTCGGTTTAGATGCCAAATTATTGCAAAACAACTTCCTCTCTCCTTCCCTACTTCCTGTGTTCTCTGCACTCCCCACATCTCTCCTTCTGTCTCACATTCTCTCCCACAGCACCACAACCACACACGTGATAAATTCCACACAAACATATAACAAAATTGCTAACGTAGCTGAGCAGTAAACAAGCAATATTTGTGATAAAATATATTGCTTTAATAATAAATCTCTGTATGCAAAAATTGGGAGTCCAACTTGATCACATTTTACGTAGCCTTATATACAGAGTGCAGGAGTTTTTCTACAAACTCTCAAATAAACCAATTGATGCTGATGAAACAAAATGGAATATTGCAGTTTATTTGTTTTTTAGGTAGTTCAGTGTGTAGTTGGCATTTGAAGGCATTTAAAAAATCATCATGTGAAGAATATTGGAGATAATTCTGGTAAAACAAGAAGTTACAGCCAAGAAGCTAACAAGTTGTGGAAACTCCTCAGTAGAAGCCGTAGTTCCAGTATCTTCTATAGCACAGGGGGCGGCAGCAGCCGTAACCATAGCCACCATAGCCGTAGCCAGAGCCCAGGCCACCATAGCCGTAGCCACAGCCTAGGCCGCCATAGCCACAGCCCAGGCCACCATAGTAGTTGCCGCAGTAGCACATGGTGTCAGGAGTGGACAGTTCTGTTGAGGATCAGGAACTGGGTGTCTCGAATCTGGATGTCACTGTCTGCCAAGGGCCTTTTATACCTCCTCGGTGGTGGGCGGGGAAACTACAGGCGGGGCAGCGTCGTATTATCTCACTAATGTGCTTCACGCAAGGTCATGAACAGCTTCACTGGCAAAACAGGGCCCTCAAAACTGAAATAATTTTACCTCTATGTCAGAATTCCATAGTCAGTTTATGGGCCTTTAAAATGAATCTCTTGTTCTATTTATGAGGTCTGATTCACTCTGTATTCACTCAGGTAAATACACACAAACTCTTTACATGGTATACTGCACTCCACCCAGATAAACATATCATTTCTATTTCTGTTTTGCTTTATTTCCATTCCTCCATAAGAAAATTTTTGTTTTTCTTTTTTAATGTTGTTAGTGTTGATTTTGTTTTGTTTCCCTTTCCCTCCCCCTCTGCCCTGCCTTCTCTCCCCTCCCTTTCCTTCTTCCCTTCCCTTCCTCCCTCCCTCCCTGTCCTTTCCTTCCATTACTCTGCTTCCTTTGTTTGTTTGTTTGTTTTTTGCTTTGTTCTTGTATATGTAATTGTTGGGATAACTGTATGAATTAGCTTGTTGCTTCTGCTTTGTACCAGGTTCTGTGTGATATTGTCTCATATCTCTGAGCCATTGATTGCTTTGCAGAGATATCTAACTTTGACTGTTAGCTAACAACTGGATACAATCTCCCTATCACTTCTGTCCTCCAATTTATAGTCCCTTCTTTTCTACTTACTTTATTTCCCATCACATACCTTCTATCTCTTGGCTCTTATCTCTTTTATGTTTTATTTCTTCTTTTTATTTTTCTTTCCTATTTGTTCTCTCTGTCTCTACCTATCTATATGGATTAGTCTAACTATTATTACAATTTAATTTTTTTCAAGAAGGTTGTCATATGGTATTTTACTTTTCTCCCTGTCTTTGTCTGGGATAGCAAGATGGTGGAGATCGCTTAAACAAGAGCTTAATTACTTGGTATAATACATTGTTAGCTTCTAAATTCTTGATGTTATTGCTAGTTTTCTCTCCTTTCAAAACAGTTGAAAGTTCTGGCAGACAACAGCAAACATGCTTTCTCAGACTGAATACTGGCAATCGTGCAGGCCTTTATAATTCAGATGTATCCCCCAAATAAAATACCATCAGCCAAGATACATGTGAATCACTGAACTTTTCTATGTAATGTATTAATATATTTTTCACTTGTACTAAAAATAATTATGATTTATCTAATTAAATATATTTTACTTTGGCCCAATCTTGTTCAGCTATTACTTTGGTCAAATGAAGTGATCCTTATTTATGCTGTATCATAGTTAGGGAGGGTTTTATAACAAAAAAGAGTTGCCATAACCCAATTTTCCACCATTTATACATGCAGATTTTCTCAGTTAGTGAAATTGCATACAATGGCCTCCTCTGACAGTGGGACTTTGGAGATAGGTATGTATATACAGGTGCACATCTTCTCCAATTTCACTAATGCCTCCAATTCAATAAGTGAAACTCAATAAAGGAACATGGTTTACTAACTATGATGCCCCATTTAAGCAA
>PVJO010030319.1:0-15643 GCA_004026905.1 Hystrix cristata | reverse complement strand
TTCTTTCTTTCTAGTACTCCTCTCCTTTGTATATTATCTTCCTTTTATATAATATCTATTACACCTCTTTGTCCTTATTTACAGTTATGATTTCTCATATCAGAGAGACAATTTGATGTGTACTCATGAGTGTCTGATTTATTTCACTTAAAAGTATGTTCTCAAGGAACATCCATTTATATATGAATGACTCTAGTTTTTCCTTTTTTATGGCTGTGTAGTACTCCATTGTGTAGAAAAACCACATTTTCTTTAGCCATTCATTGGTTGTTGGGCATTTAGGTTGTTTCCAAGACTTAGCTATTACAAATTGTGCTGGTATGAACATGGTTGTGCATAAATCACTGATACAATGATTTTAATTCGTCTGGGAAGACCTCCAGTAGGGGAATAGCTGGGTCAAATGGAACCTCCAGTTGTAGTTTTTTGAGGAATCTCCATATTGATTTCCACAGTGGCTGGACCAGTCTACATTCCCACCAACAGTGGAGGAGGGTTCCTTTTTCCCCACAGCCCCGCCAGCATTTCTTATTGGTTGATTTTTCCATATAAGCGGTTCTTTCTGGAGTGAGGTGGAATCTTAATGTTGTTTTGATTTGCATCTCTCGGATGAGTAGTGATGTTGAACACTTTTTCATATATTTATTTGCCATTTTTATTTCTTCATCTGAGAAATGTTTATTCATTTCAGTTGCCCATTTTTGGATTGGGTCTTTAAATTTGAGAGGTTTAATTTTTTTGAGTTCTTTGTATATTCTAGATGTTAGACCTTTGTCCGTTGGATAGCTAGCAAAAATTTTTTCCCAGTCTGTGGGTTTTCGCCCTGCTCTGTTGGTGATTTCTTTTGCTGTGCAAAAGCTTTTTAATAGCATGTGGTCCCAAGCACTGATTCTTTGTATTGTTTCCTGTGCAGTCTGGGTTCTGTTCATGAATTTTTTCCCTACCCCTATGTCTTTGAGGGTTCTTCCTATTCTGTTCTCCAGTAAATTTCGTGTTTCTGTTTTAATGTTTAGATCTTTGATCCACTTTGATTTGAGTTTAGCACATGGTGAGAGACATATATCTAGTTTTAGTTTTCGACATGTGGTAAGCCAATTTTTCCAGCACCATTTGTTAAATAGGCTATCCTTTTTCTAGTGAGGGTGTTTGGCTCCTTTGTCAAAGATGAGGTATTTGAGTGTGTTTGGGGTTGTTTCTGTATCCTCCAATCTATTCCATTGATCCTCAGGTCTGTCTTTTTGCCAGTACCATGCTGTCTTTTTGCCAGTACCATGCTGTCTTTAATACTGTAGCTTTATAGTATAGTTTTAGGTTGGGGACTGTGATGCCCCCTGCTTTTCCCCTGTTGCTTAGGATCGTTTTTGCAATTCTTGGTCTCTTGTGGTTCCAGATGAAATTCATGATTGTCTTCTCTAATTCTTTGAAGTATGTTAGTGGTATCTTGATTGGAATTGCATTGAATCTGTATAGTAGTTTAGGAAGTATAGCCATTTTCACTATGTTGGTTCTTCCTACCCAGGAGCATGGGATGTCTTTCCATTTTTTGATATCCTTTTCAATTTCCTTTTTTAGAGTGCTGTAGTTTTCGATGTAAAGATCTTTTACTTCTTTTGTTAGATTCCTAAGTATTTTATTTTTTTGTGTGCAATTGTGAAAGGTATATCTTTTGTTATTAAGTTTACTCTTTTTATAGCAGAATGGCACTCCATTATGTACAAATACAACAGTTTATTAATCCATTAATCTGTTGGTGGGCATATAGGCTGCTTCCAAGATTTAGCTATTATAAATTGTGCTGCTGTGAACATGGGTGTGCATGTATCACACTAATACGATGCTATTAACTCTTTTGAGAAGATATCCAGAAGGGGAATAGCTGAGTCAAATGAAATTTCTAGTTTTAGTTTTTTGAGGAATCTCTGTGCTGATTTCCATAGTGGTTATATGAATTTACATTCCCACCAAACATGTAGGATTTCTTTTCCCACACAGCCTCACCACTATTCGCTAGTCTTCGATTTCTTGATGGTAGCCATTCTTTCTGGTGCAAGATGGAATCTGTTGTTTTGATGTGCATTTCTTAGTGGTCAGAGATATTGAACATTTTAAATGTATTTATTAGCTTTTTGTACTTCTTCTGAGAGGTGTTTATTAATTTCAGTTGGCCATTTTTGATTATGTCTTTTATTTTGGGGAGGTCAAGTATTTTGAGTTCTTTATACATTTCTAGATATTAGTCCTCTGCCCAAGGGGTGGTTGGCAACTTTTTTTCCCATTTTGCCAGTTGTCTCTTCACTCCACTGATTGTTTCCTTTGCTGTGCAGAAGCTTTTACTCTGACATAATCTCATTTGTTGGTTCTTGGTGCTATTACTTGTGCAATTGGGGTTCTAGTCAGAGAGTCCATGCTATGCCTATGACTTCAAGAATTTTACCTATTTTATCTTCTAGCAGGTTAAGTGTTTCTTGTTTTAATATTTAGGTCTTTGATCCATTTGATTTTGTTCAGGTGAAAGATGTGGGTCTAGATTCAATCTGCATGTGGATAGACAATTTCCTCAGCACCTCTGGATATATTTCCTCCAGTGTGTATATTTGGCCCCTTTGTCAAAGATCAAATAGCTGAATGTGCCTCGGGTTGCTTCTGCATCCTCGATTATGTTCCTTTGATCCTTATGTCTGTTTTTGTGCTAGTACCATGCTGTTTTTATCATTGTAGCTTTGTAATTTAACTTCAAGTCTGGGATTGTGATGCCTCCTGTGTTGCCCCTGTTACTCAGGGTTGCTTTCGCTTTTCTGGGTCTCTTCTGGTTCCATATGAGTTTTAGGATTGTTTTCTCTAGTTCTGTAAATAATGCTTTTTGGTATTTTGAGATTGCATTAAATCTACATATAAGCTTTGAAAATATGATTATTTTGACAATATTGGGTCTGCTTATCCAGGAACAGGGAATATCTTTCCATTTTCTGATGTCCTTTTTGATCTCCTTTTTCAGGGTACTGTAGTTTTTGTTGTAGAGGTCTTTTATTCCTTGGTTAGGTTAATTCCTAAGTATTTAATTTTTCGTGACACTACTGTGAATGGTACTGTTTTCCTAATTTTTTCCTTAGTGGATTCATTATTGATATATAGGAATGCTAGTGATTTTTGTTTGTTGATTTTGTGTCCTGCTACATTGCTGAATTTTTTTTTTTTTTTGTGCTGGAGATTGAACTCAGGGCCTTGTGCTTGCAAGGCAAGCACTCTAACCACTGAGCTAAATCGCCAACTCTACATTGCTGAATTTGATTATTAGTTCTGGGAGTGTTTTGGTGGAAATTTTTTGTGTCTTCTATGTAAAGCATCATGTCATTTGCAAATAATGATAATTCAGCTTGTTTTTTTTCCCCATATATATCTATTTTATTTCTTTTCCTTTCCTGATGGTTCTGGCTTATGTTTTGAGTATTGTATTGAACTAGAGCGGTGATAGTGGACGTCTTTGTTTTGTTCCTGATTTGAAAGGGAAACCTTCAGCTTTTCCTTGTTTAATGTGATGCTGGTAGTCGATTTGTCATAAATGGCTTTTATCAGTTTGAGATAAGGTCCTTCTATATCTGCATTCATCAGCTTTTTAAAAAATCATGAATGAATGTTGGATTTTGTCAAAGGCTTTTTGTGTAGGCATTCAGATGATCACGCAATTTTTGTCCTTGTGTCTGTTTCTGTGGTGTGCTACATTTAGTGATTTGCATGTTGTGAACCATTCTTGGATCCCTGGGTTGAAGTTTTGGTCATAATATTGATCTTTGTAATGATTTGTTCCACTGTATTTGCCCTATCTATTTGAAGACTTCTACATTTGTTTTCATTAAAAAGATTGGCTTGTACTCCTTTTTTTTTTTTTTGTTATACCCTCTTCTGTTTTTGGAATCAGGGTAATACTGGTTTTCAGGAATGAGCTTGGAGGTACTCCTACCCTTGCAGTTTCATTATAGAGTTTGAGGAGTATTGGCGTTACGTCCTCCCCGAAGGTCTTGTAGAATTCAGTGGTGAATCCATCAGTTCCTGGGTTTTTCTTTTTAGATTTTTTATTACTGCTTTAATTTCATTTTCTGTTATTGGATTGTTCAGAGTTTTTATGTATTTGTTCTGGTTGGTAATTCATATATGTGTGGGAATCTGTCCATTCCTTTAAGATTCTCCAAATGTTGGAGTACAATTTTTTCATAGTAGTTATTATTGATCTTCTGGGTTTGGGCAGTGTCCATTGTTATTTCACCATATTCATTTCTAATTCCATTGATGAGATTCTTTCTTTCTTTCCTTCGTAAATTTAAGAAAACTATGATGTAGGAAGTAGGCTCAGAGTCCCAATTAAAGCCTGCAAATGCAGCTGTGGAGGTGCCATCATCTTCCACTGATTCTCCCCCCTCAGCTTTCCTCTCAAGTAGGAGGGCCAGCAAGCCTGCCACCTGCACTGGCTCCTTCTTCCTGAGGTGAAGCCCTCACCACAGCAGGACAACAGAGGCTCCTCACCTCCCAGGATGTCCTGCCTGCTTAGCCCTGCCACTCCCAGCATGGCCTGGCAGGCTGGCCCTGAGGCCTTCAGCTCCAGCTCCCGCCCCACTTCAGCCCCTCCCAGCAATGGGAGGCGGGGCTGGAAGGCTGTGAAGAAGAGGCTCATAGGCTGCCTGCAGGCCCTGTGCTGCTGCTGCCCACCAGCCTGGAAGATACCTTGGGGACACCATGGACACAAGGTGGTCCCAATGTAAGTACTGGACAGCAGAGACCCAGATAACAATCAAGGAGGTGGGGTGGTCCAGGTGCTTCCTGTATGTGAGCTGTGTCTTGATGATGTCATTTTTCAGTTGTCAGTGCAGAAATGTAGGGAGGAGAGGAATGGGGGGAGTTATGGGTCACAGGGAAGTTTCAGGTGGACAGGAGGAGTTGCTGTGTGGTCTATTGCAGAGAAGGGTGGTGGTGACCATAGTCAACAATAACTTCTGGTATGTTTCCAAGTAAGCATCTATTTCACATGTCTTCTTGTATTTAAAGTGAAGAGCCATGAGAAGCCACTGAGTCTTCTGTGGATGTGGACGTGGACATCCTGGTTATGGGGGACCAGCCACACAGGAGGGAACCACAGTGAGTCGCCTTGCAGCCCTTTGTCTAGGAGCTCTGCAGTACCAGGAGCCAGTAGCACAGGATCACCAAGTAGGAGACAGCTCAGGAATGCATGTGTGTGGCACTGGCTGGTCTCCAACTGGAGATCACTGTGCTTCAGCCTCCCAAATGCTGGGATTACAGGTGTGCACCATCTCACCTAACTCTCTCCTTTAACCTGCATCATTGTGATGACAACGTGGTCCCCAGACTGAGTGCCAAGGGCTGCACCTCCTGCTCTAGTATTACCCAGCCCTTGCCTCACACTCTGCACAGACTCATCCAGGACCTTGCAATCACTGTGTTCTGTCTTGCATGGTGGTTCACCCTCATGCTGTAGGGTTTACCTCTTTTCCTACTTTTACTTGGCCCAAATTTGTTCTGCAGCTCCTGTTTCTTTTACTACTTTTAATGAATGTAAAGCTTTTCTGCTGTTTGTGGTTGTCTTGACCAATTCTTTGTTCAGGACAGAAAGAACCTAGACACCACCTCTAGAAGGAGACACCAGCACCCCAAAACCCAGTAACATTATCATTTGATTCTAGGAACTGTTAAATTTCTTCCTTGATTTCTTCTGTGAGCCATTGAGTATTCAGGAGTGTGTTATTTAATGTCCAGGCATTTGTAAAATTTCTGTGATTTCTTTTACAATTGTTTTCTAGTTCAGTGCACTATGATATGATAGTACACATGGGAAGATTTTGATTCTTTATATTTATTTAAACAGGCTTTATGGACTAGTATATGGTCTGTTTTGGGGGAAGTCCATATATGCTGCTGAGAAGAATATGCATTCTGCTGTAGTATTATAGAACACTCTGTAGATATTAAGTCCATTTGTTTGAAGCTGTGGTTTAGCCCTGATATTTCTTTTTATTTATTTATTTATTTATTTTTTGTTTAGTTAATCTATTTGTGAAAGTAGGGTATTTCAGTTACCCACTATGAATTTATTGGTGTTTATTTGATCTTTTATGTCCAACAGTGTTGGTTCTATGAAGTGGGGTGCACTAATATTTGGTACATATATATTTACAATTGATATCTTTTCCTGTTGAATTTTTCTTGTAATTAATATGTAGTGGCTTTCCTTGCCTTTTCTGATTAGTTTTAACTTGAAGTTTACTTTGAGGATAAAATTGCTCCCTCTGCCTGCTTCCAGAGTTCTGGTGCATGGAATATTGTTTTTCATCCTTTGATTTTTAGTCTATCGATTTCTTTTTGGATTTGATGAGTTTCTTGAATGCAGCAGGTCATTGGGTTTTGTTTTGTGATCTAGTCTGCCAATCTGTGTATTTTAATTGGGTAATTGAATCCATTTACATTGAGCATTATTACTGAAAGGTACTGACTTGTTCATGTCATTGTGCTCTTTTTTTGTTGTTGATTCCTTTGTTTTTCTCTTTTTATGTACTCACCTAGCTTGATGTATTCATTCCATCTGATTTTTAGCTTTGTTGGCTTTATTGTCTCTGTTGAAGATACTGAGTATTTTTTGGAGTGTTGGTTTGATGTTCATGATTTTCTCAAGATGTTTTTCCTCATAGAATGTCCTTTTTTCTCCATCAATTTTGAAAGAGAGTTTTGTAGGATACACTAGTTTGGGTTGGGAGGTTTTTTTTTTTTAAATGACTTAAAACACTTCACTCCAAGTTCTCCTAGCCTTTAAAATTTGTGCTGAAAGTTTGCTGTTATCTTAATGTATTTACCTTTATAAGCAATTTTTTGCTTTTTCTCTAACACCTTTTAAGAGTCTGTCTTTGTGTTGGACTTCTGGAATTTTGACTATGATGTGTTATGGGGAGCTTTTTTTTTCATCATAGTTATTTGCCATTCTGTAAACCTCGCTTACCTGTATTTTGAAAATTTTCTCCATACTTGGAAAGTTTTCTGCTATGGTTTCTGTAAATAGATTTTTCGTTCCATGTGTGCTGTCCTCTAACTCTAATTAGCCATAGGTTAATCTTCTTTGCGTTATCTAGTAGCTGTTGTGTGAATTTCCTTGCTCTCTTATAATTTTTAAGGTTTCTCAGAGTATTACATGATGTGATACCATTTTCCCCTCAATTTCTGAAATTCTAATTTCTTTTTTTTTCCTTTTTTTGGAGGTGCTGGGGATCAAACTCAGGGCCTTGGGCTTGTGAGGCAAGCACTCTACCACTTGAGCCAAATTCCCAACCCCTGAAATTCTAATTTCATATTGGTCCTATCTGATGTTCATGGTTTCAGTTGAGTTCTTTATTTTTTTAAGTTTTTAAAAAGTTTAATGGAGCCAATAAGGCATATAAATTGTATTCTGGCAGACATTAAGACCTGCTTTCACTTACCAAAGAAAATGGCACATGTTTTATCAAAATTTGGCAATTGAGATTAAAGGGATTAAGATTAAGCTTCAGAGCACCAACTTAAACAAAACAACTAAAAATATTGTTATTCAGCTTGGAAAGTGGAACTAGAACCAAGGCATAAAGGGAAGATTAAATATGTGTTCCTCCATCTCACAATCCTGTAGGAAGAGGAGTTCTGGCCTCCTGTGAGCAATGCATCACACCACCAGACCCAATTCCAGAATCTAAATTTACAATGACAGAAAAGCAAAAATTAACTCCAAATGCATTTCTTGGTATATTCTAAAAGGAAGCTTGAAAATATTCATAATACATAGGCTTGCCCATTTCAAGTAAAATGACAGATTGTTATAATTCTTCCTGCTATTATATCCAAACCAAAATGATAGTGTAAATTTAGGATCAAGTGGCTTTCAAGCAGCAGGGTGGGTGTGAAAATGTTTGCAGTTTAGATCATTCTGTTGCATTTATGGGTTGGTGAGTCTGTAATGACATCGCCACTCTGGGCTGAGGTACGCTTTCTAGTTCTGCCATTGTCCAAGTGGAATGCCATTTCTTCTGATATGAAAGTGTTCAAATTGACATCATGGAGTCCATTTCTCCTTCGACTAGCATTCAATCCACTGCTTATATGTGTAGGAGAATCTGGGATACTTGAATGCACGCTCATACTAGCCATTGCACCACTAAGGCCATACAGAGCTATGGCTATCCGGAAGGGTTGCAAATCAGTCTCTACAGAGGAGCTAGTTTTTGCTGAAGTAGCTCAGTTAGGGGACACTATAGTCAGTCTTGGGGGAGCTCTAGAGTTTTGTGGTGGAGGAACCTTTCCACATATAAAACTGATCAAATCTCCTCTGCAAATAGTTCTGCATTTTTTAACTCAAGCCAACACATCCTTGTTAAGTCTCTGACAGCCAATCTGAACTCCAGTATCAAAACTTCACTGATAGCTGGGGACTTAGCTCAGTGGATAGAGTGCTTGCCTTGCAAGCACAAGACCCTGAGTTCGATCCCCAGCAGCAAAAATAACAACAACAACGACAACAAAAATTTCGCAGATGGGAATCCACGTTTTCTTTGTAGAGGTTGGTGACAGCGGCGGCTGCGTTTTAGAAGGGAACCCAGAGAGAAAGTCCTGGCCGCTGACAGATCTAGTCTTTGTAGAGCTGGGCCAGGCGGTGGCTGAGTTCTGGAAGAGGTGTCGCCTCCTCCTGCAGCTCGGGGCGCATCTGTTCCTCCCGCTGGGCCTCGGCCAGGATCTGCCGCTTCAGCCTGGAGAACTGGCGCTCCCGCCCGCGCCGCAGCCTCCTCAGACGGAGCCTCCGAGGGAGCTTCGTCGTCCAGCGGCCCAGCGGAGGGACACGGCTGACACGGCGGCTGACGACAGCGCCTCGCGGCGGCCGAGGACCCGCCACCCCGCCTTGCGGCCCCACGCAGCCCTGGACAACCCCCGCCTCCCCTCCCGCGCCGCCCCTCTAGCACAAAAGGGATGATGGTGACAAACCTTCACAACAAAGGCCGGGATTAAACATCAAGAAAAACTTTATTCCAGATGATCCGATAACACATCACTCCCCAAATCACTGGAGTCCCATGCTCAGGATGCCTTTTAGGAGAGAGGTGGTTGAGGATGCTGGGAGATCCATTGGCCTGAGAGGAAAGATCCAGGCAGCCAGGGAGGCAGAAGCAGTATATTTGTCAGTGGCTACAAGTGAAATAAATGTACAAATGTTCTTATATATACAAATATATAAGAATTTACAAGACTGGCTTACGATGGCTGCCCACACAGCTGGGTGTGGAAGAGTGCAAAAGGTCTCTCATCCGAAGGATCCAAAGTGGATCCTTCACTGGGGATCTGAAGGATCCAGTTGAAGGCCTGGAGCTCCATGTGGTGTCCTGTGCAAGTCTGTATCAAGAGGCTGAAGGGTCTGAGATGGAAGGCTGAAGAGTCTACACCAGATGGCTGAAGGGTCAGTGCTGGAAGCTGAACAGTGCGCTGGAAGCCAGGAGACGATGTCCAAGGAGAAAGCAAAGACTGGAGCTCCTCTGAAGGAGACAGGAGCAATTCTTCCTTCTTGTTTCCTTTTTACAGCATTCTGGAAATGATCCTCCCTAGGGCGGGTCTTCCACATCCAGAACTATGCTGAGCCAATTTAGTTGGGTGTTATTTACTCAAGTTGACACAGTCAATCATCACAAGCAGGGAGTGTGACAGTGAACCTCTCTGGAGCTTCTGGTACTGATGACCCAACCTGGGTGCCTCCCACCAGGCCAACGACAGAGGTTCCTGGGTGTCCTTCCTGGTGAGAAAGCAGCAGAAGACTGATGTGAACAAACAGAGCATTCCAGGCAATGCCTGCCTGGATCATCAGCTCCTCACACACCTTCACCACCTCTGTGTCTTCCACATCTGAAGAACCTTCAAATGTTCTAGCTCTCGGTGAGGAGCCACAGCCACCAGCGTTTCATCAATGACATGAGCTGCTGAGGAACAGTGGGAGCCGCATCCCTCTCTACTCCCTGAACTTCGGGCTGTCCTTATCCTGCCCAGACATGGCCCTGTGCTGAGGACTGTTCACAGGGGAATCAGTGTTTTCCTCTGTAGCCATCATCTGCCACCTCTTCTGAGCTATGACCCACAGGACTCCCCACCTCTAGGCCACCTTCTCACATATGTGTCTTTTCACAAGCTGCCCTACCAGAAATTTCCACATGCATCTTACTCAACATGTCCACCTGGCAAATTCCTATTCCCATACAAAACTTAGCTCAAGGAACTTCCTGAAATTTATCATCTGAAATACATTTCATCACTCCCTCTTTCATGTTACTACTATTAAATGGATTTTTGCAATGAATGGTAATTATTATTATTATTATTATTATTATTATTTTGGTGCTGGGGATCGAACTCAGGGCCTTGTGCTTGCGAGGCAAGCACTCTAACCACTGAGCTAAATCCCCAGCCCCGGTAATTATTTTTCATATTTCTTTAGCTACTTCCAAGCTGTTAGTGACCTGAACACAGGGAAAGAGAACTGAGTTCCTATCACTCCCTAACTAGTTCAATAAATGTGATTGAATGAACCACTCAAGGATGATAATAGTCATTTGTTTAGTCTTTGGGGAATCCTCCCACTTTATAAGGAGGAGGAGGAGGAGAAGGAAGAAGAGGAGGAGGGGAAGGAGGAAGAGGAGGAGGAGGAGGAGGAGGAGGAGGAGGAGGAGGAGGAGGAGGACTCTCTCCCACTCTGGCCCTAAGAATGCCTTCCAGCCTCCCAGGCACGTGATCTGCTTCCAACCATCAGATGCTCCCAAGCTTGACTTGGACTGAGTAACTGGGATGCACAAGGGACGAGGAGCAGTATGACAGATCTCTTGGGCAGCAGCAAAGAAGGCTGCAATGGCAAATTGCCAGCCTCGAAATGACATTTGAGTGCAGCAGTAGCGACACTGGTTTCCTTCATTGTCTGGGTTGTATTTGGGTGTCACTCCTGGAAGCTCAGCCTCTGGCATGGTCTCCAGTCCGCCCTGTGCTCTGTGGACCGCTCTACACTTTGTTAATCAGTTATTTTTCTGCATCATCATCCAGGCAGTAAAGGGTTTTGACTGATGTCATTGGTGTGGGGGCTAAAAGCATCAAAAGGAAACCTTAATTTTGGAATGCTAGGCATGAGGTAGTCTGGACCCAGTTTGGAGAGACTGGCTACAGGGAATTTGGGATCAGAGAATATAATCAGACATATAGACACAGAGTCTGAGAGCCAAGGTTTGTAGCACACTCCCAATATTCAGAAATAACTTGATACAGTCCAATGGTGTAGGAGTCATACTGTTTATGTGGTTTGGGTGGGAAACAAAGTAGAGAGAAAACAAATCAGGAGAAACGTACAATGGGAGCAGTATTTAAAATGTATAACTATTACACACTTGAAGTAGCCACACCTGCAATTTCAGTCACTTGGGTGGCTAAGGCAGGAAGATCACACGTTCAAGCTATCCTGGGCAACTTACAGAGACCCCGGACCAAGGAATATAAAGGCCTGGGGATGTAGCTCAGTGGCAGAGTGCCCCTGAGTCCTATCCCCAGTACTGCCCCACTCCTATCTAAACCCATATTTGAAGGTTAATGATGCATAACCATGTGGAGGGTTCCTGGGAGAAGCAGCTGAATTTAATATTTTCACCCTTTCTCACGTCATGGCACATGTAGAAAGTGCTGACCTTTGAATGGCACATTAGGGTAAACTGGATGGATCTGGAAGTATCTAGATAGGACTTTATGGAAAAAACAAAACCAAAAAAAGTTCATTATATTTTCACCAAATACTTAAAATAAAATGTATGATAACACAGGGACCTTGAACAACTTACTTCAGCTAATGCAGCCAGGAAGTACCAGGTTTGTTTCCAACTCTAGAGCTCACAGCCTTGACCATTTATCCTCTTGCTTCTCCCTCTGTTAACATTAGGAGCTTTCCCCACAGTCTATCCAAGTTGTCTCCCTGCTGAGAATCCAACTTTGCACACACTTTACATTGCTAGTTAGTAGCCGTGAGGAAGACAGAGCTTCCATCCACAGACTTCTACAGGAGTCATGGGGCAAAATTACTGGTTTCCCTCAACTCCAAGGGCAGGAGACAGACCTGTGACCACAGCTGGTCCAAGTGGTTGCCCGCGAGGAAGAGGGAATGAGGTGCAGGTGATGGAAAGAAGGGAGGAAAGTTCAGAGTTCATGCTAGTGATGACAGGGTTTGGGTTCCAGGGCCCAACAGCACCAGCACGGGCCAGGGATGTCCCCAGAAGCAAATGCTGGCCAGGTCAGCAGCATCCTCTCAGACCACCTTAGTGTGACCTTGGTCACAGTCCGGGCCTATCCACTGCCCTTGACTCTCAGCATTTACTAAGCCTAGTTCTCCAGAAAGTGTAGAGCATGTTCAAAGTCACTTTTGCTTGAGTATTTCTCACCCCCGCCTGCCTTCTTTCCCACTTCCTCTAGGGAATGACCCATCTGATCCTTTTGAGTTATCCTCTTACAGCTTGCACCAGGATTTCTTCTATTCTAAATCCCTTCTCCAAGTCCCACGTACATCTCTCTTTTACTTCCTTTTAACAGCACATTTAAGTGTTTCAGCAACTTTAGGGGAATTAAAAAAAATAAAGTCCAAAAATTTTAAGACACCCAAAGCCTTGATGGAAATAATCATTCAAAGTCCACAGGAATATAAATGACAGGGCTAGAAATCATAGCAATAACTGGGAAATTATTCAGCATTTAATTATTCACCAAGCATTGTGCTAAGCAATTTTCTTCTATCTATACATTCATCTATTTAATAAGTATTCCTTGAACATCTACTATGTGCCAGGCACTATTTTATGCACCAAAAACACACTGGTGCAAAATACAGGGAACATCTCTGCCCTTATGAGAAACTACATTTCAGTGAAGGGAGAGAAATCATACAAAATGAAGAAGTTAATTTCAGGTAATACAAATAATTCTGTAGTAAAGAAGGACAGGAATGTTACATTTAATACTCTCGACAATCCCGTGAAACACAGAAATCATCTTAATCATGCTTGGAGAGAAGCAGGGCCAGGGCTCCCACAGGCACTAAGAATGAGGCTGTGGCCGTCAAAGAGCTCACAGCAGAGGAAGCTGCTGTACTTCCTAGCCTGGATCTGGCTGGCTGAATGTTTCAGGAGACATTCTTGTACTGAATCTTATCTGTTGTTTCCTTCACCATGTCGATGAGAGAGGTGTGAAGCCGGCCAGGGCTGACCCAGCCCAGTTCCCTCAGGTCCTTCTTATTCTGCCCCCATGCTTAGCTCAGAACAAAGGAGAGAAAACGCAGGGTCTCTTTTTGTTGTCTTCAGACAGCAAATGTACCAGAAACTGCTCCGGTGGATCTAATTTTGATGCTTCATGTTATATTTCCAGGCTAAATCCATCTCACCCTGCCCTTGAGGAAAGGCAACTTCGAGTCTTTGCCATCAGATCTTTCTGAATCACAAGGCTGTGGCCATACGGTCCCGAGCGTGGCTGACCTTGTTTGAACCATATTTAGATCTTCCCCATCCTTCTCTTTCCTGGGCAGTCTAATCCCTACTCATTCCTGACTCAGTCCAAATGTTTCAAAGACATTTTGGCCCAGCAATTCCAATTTAGAATTTTAAGCAAAGAAAAGCAAAAATGAATGTACAAAGCTGTAAGGGTAACAAAA
Source organism: Hystrix cristata (assembly GCA_004026905.1). Taxonomy (NCBI): domain Eukaryota; kingdom Metazoa; phylum Chordata; class Mammalia; order Rodentia; family Hystricidae; genus Hystrix; species Hystrix cristata. The sequence goes on along the minus strand of PVJO010030319.1, from coordinate 1,917 downwards.
TGTATCTCAACGATATTTATGACAAAAATTTTAAGTTTCAGTAATAGAAGATTGATTAAAATTATAGTATATCCATACGAAATTGCTATTGAAATCATGCTTCTTAGAAGTCTCTTACTATGGTGCAGTATTACAGTATAGTTTAATAAGGTACAGAATTACTATTACAGGTCCATTTAGATAATATAATCTCATTTTTAGTTTTTAGAAATATGCATATATATGTACACAGAGAGAAAACAGACTAATTTTCTACATTATTAACACCAAAATGTTAGTAGTTATTTTCTTCTGGATGCAAAATTCCCTGAAATAAACTTTTGTTACTTGTGTCACTTTTGTAAATGGGGATGAAAAATCAATGGCTAGTTAAAGGCCCTCATTATTGTGCCTTGAGAGTGATTTCCCCACTTGCACCCCTCCCTCCTGTGGCCTACAGCTGAAAGGGAGTCAGTGAACAGCAAGACCTGGCCTCCCAAGAAAAGTGAAAAGGTGCTTGATCCACTGGCCGGCAAATTAAGGGGGAATCCAAGGAGATAAGGCACACAGTTTTTCGCAAGAAAAGAGTGACATTTCAAGAGTCTAAGAGCCAGATCAGACCTTTTGATCCCACTTAGATGTGAAAGAGGGATGTGAACATCTACCCTAAGAGTGGAGGGGAAGAGAAGAGCAGTCTGTGGAGGGTATGGGAGAAGGTGGGCAGAGGATACTAACATCTCAGGGATCCCAGGAGAGAGAGAGAGAGAGAGACAGACAGACAGACAGACAGGGAGACAGACAGAGAGAGACCTGGACAGATGCCACCCCATCTAAAGCAGCATGAAGCAAGGCTCACTGCCTGAAATTTCAAAACCAAGGACCAATCTCAGCCCCTGTTCCTTCCCTGTCACCTCAGACACTAGGCCTGAACGATGCAGCTGGAGTAAATATTTTATTGCAGCATAAGCGACGGATGTCAGCAGGAAGCCTGCGTTGAGGAAACTCTGGAAGGAGAAAGAGGGATGTTTCAACGATTAGAGTCCTAGGAAGGCATCTGAACTACAGGGAAGACCGAGAATTGTTCGATCATCACACACAACTGCGAAGCTGCCTTCCTTCCTCAACACCCAGCTCTGCACCTGCAATCAAGTTAGGTCAAGGACATAAAAACACACCCCAGAAGCTGAGGCCTGAACAGCATGTCTGTGCCTGGGGCCTCGCTTGGGGTGGACCAAGGAGCTCATCACTCACACTAACACACAACAGAGCAGATCCTGTGGTCTGCGGGTCCAAGCTTCCCCCTCCTACTTGAGAGTGGCCAGGAGTCAGGGTCTTATTCCAAGAACTCAGGAGAGGACAGAGGTGTCAAGGGCTCCAGAGGAACCTATTCATGAACCTCTTCATGGCCCCTGTGACCTCCTTGTTTCTCAGAGTGTAGACAAAAGGGTTGAACATGGGGGTGACGACTGTGTAGAAGACGGCAATGACCTGGTCCACGTCTGGAGAGGAGGCTGCCTCAGGCCTCAGATAAGCTACAGTCACAGTCCCGAAGAAGAGAACGACCATAAACAGATGGGAGGAGCAGGTAGAGAAGACTTTTCGACGTCCCTGTGATGTGGCCACTCCAAGGACGGTGGAAAGAATACGGGCATAGGAGGCCACGATCAGCAAGAAGGGGATCACGATGAAGGCTATTGTGATGACGAGGTCCCCCACTTCACCCCAGAAGGTGCTCCCAGTAGCCAGTCTCAGCACGGGCAGGATGTCACAGAGGAAGTGGTGGATGGTGTTGGCACCGTGGAAGGGCAAGGTGAAGATGCAGACGGAGTGAGTGGTGCCAGTGATGACCCCCGTGAGGTAAGAGGCCCCCACCATGCTGTTACACGCTCCCTGGCTCATCAGGGTGCTATAATGCAGCGGCCGGCAGATGGCAGCATA
>PVJO010030318.1:0-15659 GCA_004026905.1 Hystrix cristata | reverse complement strand
GTCACACTGTCCTAATGGTGATGGACTGCACCGAAGTGGGAGGACGATGAGTACTCCACGCTACTCTTTGGGGACAGACTATTAGTCAGGGATGTCAGGCCCAGTGGCCTGAGAATTCTCAGTGCGGGGAATAGAATGAGAGGGACAGATGTGAAGGATGGGGTGCTAACACTTTGTCTCCTGCTAGGCAAGCTGAATGCTGCCCGGATTCCTGACAAGCATGGTGCTCCTCGGGACCAAGCTGGCCTGAGCACTAGGACCATTTGATAAACCAGAAATCTGGGCATGGAGCCAAAAGTGAGGTGGGGATCGCTGCCAGAAAGTATTGTTCATAGTAGTCACCTAGGGAAAAGGGGTACAGTAGGTGGTTTCTGTTTTTGCCTTTTTTTCCTTTTGCTGGGGGCAGCTAATAATAAGGCTAAATCCTAAACCTGAGCCGGTCACAGTTACTATGCAGGGTAAAAATATGCTCGCTTTAAATTAACTCCGGACAGCCACTCTCCACTTAACAATGCTGTACACCATTCATGGGCTACGCAGGTTGAATTCCCAGCCCCCAACTCCAATATCAAAATATAAACCTTTTTTCATGTATGCGCTCCTCATCCTGAATCAAAATAAAACGTTTTGAATGCATACTGATGCTTTCACCACAAGCCCAGGGACGTGGGCATGAACTTCGACTTGCACCTGCATGGCTGTCTCTGGAGACGCAACTCAGTCCGACCTGAGTGGGTGCACGGGGCGGTGACTTTAAATCACAAGCTACTCAGAACAGGCTTCCTTCGTCCCTATGTCAGGCAGACTCCCGACATGAGCCAAGGCATCACGGCTAGGAAATCCCGCGGCCGACCCTCTTCCTCCACACGTGGCGGCGGAGCCCCTCCATGCAGAATCAGCTCTACAACAATAAAGATGCCGTACCCGAGGTACACGCACAGTTTGCCAAGCAGATACTACAGCAGCTAGCGGGTATCATGATCCCCAGTCAGCAGCCAGGAAGACACTTGAGGTACTTGTTCCTGTCTTCTTGATGCTGAGTGGAACCAACAGACAGATTACTTGAGAAGAAACCAAACCACAGATTAGGTGAAAAGTTTCAAAAAAGACTTGAGCGGTGGGAATGAAGCCCTGACTCTGGAAATGTAGCCAGAACCACCACCCTGAGCCCCAGGGAAGGGAGCGTAGTGTATAGAAAATCTTGCAAAACCTAGCACCAGTTCTTCCTTAGGTGGGCTCAAAAAAGACAAACACAAAACAAAGACAAACACCTTGCCTCCGAAATGACCACCGTACACTGATGAAAACGTCAGGGAGTCACACTCCAGCGGCTGTCTTCTGCTCAGCTGTGGGCCCCAGAGGCGGGGTGAGAAAGGCAGCCTGCATGTTCCCAAATAAGAGCATCCAATCACCTGGAGGCAGCAGCCTGCACCTCTCCCACTGCCTGGTGACAGCATTCCTAATCAGGCCACCTTCACAGTGACGAACTGGTACCTGCAGGTCGGAGGTCAAACGCACGGCTTGCAAATCTTAGCAGAAGTCATAAACCTACTTCCCTGAATAAAACCCCAAAGCATCGGTCCCTACCCTCCCTGCCCAGCAAGGGGAAGAGATTTAAGTCCATTTCTTCTTTTTCACAAAAGTGACTTGAGAAGCCCAAGAAAGCAGTGTGGGAGGAAGGAGCATTCTGCTTCATCTTAAAAAAAAACAAAGATCTTGGTAAGTGTCCTCTGAGGTTGTATCACTCCTTTTTCTCAGTTCTCCTTCCCGGTGGCCTCCGAGGGCTCGTCTTCTAAGTCAAAGCTCAGCTTGTCAGCCAGCCCCTCAAACTGCTTGCCCAGGCTGCCTGCAGAGTCCATGAACATGTTGGGGATGTCTTTGCCGAAGTAAATCTTGCTGTTGGAAGCGATGGCCTTGTATTTCATCAGCTGCAGGTACTCCGGGGTCAGCTTCAGCTGGGATAAACAGTAAAGAAGGGCTCAGGTGGGATGAGTAGTAGAGAAAATCTGGGGTGGCTCCCCTTCAATTTTCACATGGGGAGGGTCTCCGTGCGACATAAGTAACAGGGAAACCACTTCTCTTAGAGAAAGTAGTCGAAGGCCTTCAAGACAGAATGGCGAGTTTTACAAGGTGCCATGTTCAACACGAAGGTGAAACTGCTACTTGTCAGGGGAAGCTCCTGTCCCACACGATCCAGGGTCCTCACCTGTGGCCACGCGGGACTCCGGGTGTGGTGGTCATCCGACACTGGCTACACTCAAGCGCACACACCCAACCCAAAGCCAAGCTGCATCTTTACCTTATTTGCTTCAGCTATCTTCAGAGCAGTGTAGCACTCGGCATCAGCCTTTGCCTTCTCCCGGGCCAGAAAGGCAGCATCTGGGGGTGGGAGAGGTGCGGGACCGTCAGGAGGCTGCGCCCTGGGCTGGCAGAGCCCCCGAGCACTGCCGCACAGGGACGGAGCCTTCCCCAAACCAACCAACCCAACGAAAAGACTGTCTTGGTCCCTGTAACTTTTCTCCTGATAGCCTCTGTGGCCTTGGGGAGACCGCTTTCTTCCTTGTGCTCTGGTTTTCTCATTTGTGAAGTTGGGAAAAGGCATTTTTTCCTATTATACTAGTTTTAAGGCTCAACCAAGAAAGAAAAAGTGTTTTGAAAGCATCACTCTAGGATAGAGATGCATTAAAAGCAAATCTGTAGCTCTGGCCAAAAATTCTGCCCTTTGACAGTATTATCTACAAAAGCCTGCCACCCAGGGACTCCTGCTGCTTCCTGCGCTTCCTTCTTTTACAGCTCCATGTCCATGGAGCAAACTGGTGGTGGTTTGTGCCTCAGGCTACAGTTCCAGAACTTTCACCGTAGGCAGCCCTCTCATGTTACACAACTCAAGTAAGGAAGCTCAAGGAAGGCTCTGAATATGGCCAGAACCCCATAAATGAGTACCATTCATGTAAATAACACAGGCCCTCTCCATGTCCACTTCCTTTTTATTTCCACCACTCATCTTTAAAAGATTCTCATTAGCAGTGCTTAAGCTGGCACAGTTCTCAGAGAATTACATCCTGTGGTCCAGACCAACGCCCCTCTGGACGCAGACCCACGCAAGCAACGTCCTTTACTCCTCAGCTCTGAGTCTGGTTTTCTGTGCCCCTCGCCTTGGGATTGAGGTGGCCTCAGGTGGGCAGCATCTGCTGCACAATGCCCGGGGAGGAAGGTGGTGTGTGCAGGGGTCTCACTGCGTGCCCCGGCATGGCCCTGCTGCCACGTTACCACTCAGCCACTGTAGCACGTGATGACATGGGTTTACAAGACATGGAATGTGGTTTTGCTAAGAGCCCCTAATGGGGAGCTACTGACCTGTAAAATCCCAACCGGCCCCTCAGTGGCCCTGCAAAGCCTGACAGGCCCCTAGTGAGTCCAGCTGGATGTAGCAGTGTGAGGGCTGAAGCTGCCCCAAGGTCCCCTTCCTGTTCTGGAATTTGCTCAACAGATGGTACCACATCAGTAAAAGAAGGACAGTGGGAAGGAGGTGAGGGCTTTGGGGCAGAAACTGAAGATGGATGATACACATAAAAACCAGCAAAGAAAACACTTCAGCTCTAGCGTTCTTGGTGCTGAAAAAAGTGTCTCTTTAGAACAACTTACTACCTGCATAGACCCTGCGCACAGACTCAGAGATCACAAAACTGGCACCGACTGACTTTGGAGGAGAGAAGGGCAAGGCGAGGGAGTGAGCTGCTGCTGCGGCCCAGTTTCTGAGTTTACTCCAGTGCTGGGGCCCCGCTAGGCAGCAAGCTCCTGGCCGGGAGGGACCATGACTCCTCCTTTCTTAGCCCTAACAAACTGCCTGCACATCGTGGTGCCCAACATTGCTGAGCAACCAGCAGGCCCCTCTGAGGAACGCCAGATGCCAGCCGGGCCAAAGGCTTCTCCAGACCCAAGTCTGAGCACAGAGCAAAGCTGATGTTTTGGGGGTCACGACATCGGAGAACAGAGGCTACAGAGCACGGGGAACGACCGTCGCCTGCTTGCCAAAAAGTGGGGCCCGGAGCAGAGCTCGGGCGGCAGCCCTGCTGCTGCTCACCTTCAATTTCCGAAATCCTTTTCTCCGTCTCCTTCTCCATCACCTTCTGCCCGTAAGTGATTTCTGCAACCTGGGCCACCTTTTCAGCCTCTGTGGAAATGGAGTTGAGGAGAGACTCAGAGCAGCGATGCTCCAAAGGTCTGACCAGTTTCGTGCTTCACCCGAGCGGTAGCTAGGCCCGGGGGGCGGCTGTACAGGCACACATGGGTGGAGGGTGCAGCACCCCATCACTGAGACAGGCGCTGGGGAGACTGGGCCAGGGAGGAAGACTATGCCTTTGAGAATGCAGAGGGAGAGCTCTAGCTCCTAAATCACAAGGGTTCTTCTTCCAGAAAAATGTTGTTTGTTTTATGGAGGCAGGGTCTCACTATGTAGCCCAGGCTGGCCTCCAACTCAGTGCAATCCTCCTGACTCAGCCTTGCAAGTGCTGGGAGTACACGTGAGAGCCACACCTGGCTCCCAAAGGAGTATTCTAGGGAATGTTTCTATCTGGCACTTGATTTTAGGAAGCACTCGGCTTGACTGCTAGTTGTACAGTGTAGTGATCAGGAGCACAGGTCCTAGAGCCAACGTCCCTGGACCAGGAGCCCGGCCCCACCACCTACTTTGCATGACCTTGCTTTGGTCCAACAGAACGAGGTAATGACAGCGCCTCCTTCACAGGACACTTGTGAGGATTGAGTTCCCTCATAGCAAGGGCTGAGAGAAGTACATGGCTCACAGTACATGTGCGGTACAGGTTGACCATTATTTTATGAATGAACAATTAACAGGAAAAGTTCCTTCACTTAAGAGGTAGGCGGAAGCTCAAAACTCATTACCCTGGCCATGATCTGACAGGTTCAGCTTTGCTTCCCGGGACATGAACGCCACTCTCGTGTGGTAGCAACATTTTGGAAGGCAGAATGTCTAACTACCACAGGCCTTCCTCGCCTCCTCCCCCCAAGCCCAGCCCTTCTGCCCCAAAGGGGAGCAAAGAACCATCATCAGACCGATGAGGGCTTTCTTCCGCTCTGTCTCGGCCTCCTTCTCCACAACCTTCTGTTTCTGAGCTGCAATGAGAAGCTTCGTCTTCTCGCTTTCCCTGAAGGGGGAAAAATATGCAGCTCTGAGGGCACGGCAGCAAAGTTCTGAGGAACATCACTATCCCAAGAGGAGCCGAGCTCTCCCGTGGAGAGGCACGCTGACTTCCCGCTCTCCTCGGAATGCTGTCCATGGCCCAGGCAAATGCCAATCTGTTGCAGACAGCAACATGGCTCTTGCCAGAGTCTGGATCTGAACGGTGCCCCAAAACTTCTGTGCTGAAGGCTTGGTCCCAAAGCAGCAGTGCTCAGAGGCGGGGCTCTGGGAGGTGCCTGGCTCACGTCGGCGATCCGTCCAGCTCTGGTTCACTGTGCAGTGGTTTGGGGAAAGGGCTGTTATAAAGGTGACTCTGCACTCTGGCTGCACGAGGTGAGCAGCTCTGCTCCAACACCTGCTTTCGGCCATGAAGATCTGCCTCAGCTCAGCCCCCAGAACAAGAGCCCTGAAATTGCTGAAAACCTTGAGCCAAAATGAAGCCTTCTGTTTTTAAGTATGTTACATCACAGTGACTGAGAGCTAACACGGCTCTCCTTCGCCTCCAGGATAACTTATCTGTGGGAAACAAAATCTAACATAATGGCTGGAACAGTGGCATTCACGCCTGTAGTGCCAACCACTCAGGAGGCTGAGGTGGGAGGATCACCTGAGCCTGGGGCTTCCGGACCAACACGGACAACATGTCAAGACACGGTCTCAAGGCCAAACCCAACCCAAAACCTCATGTATTCTAGTAAGCTACGCCTGCCTGCGCAATATCTTTCCCTTGTGTCTGCATCTATGCTTGCACCACTGAACACAGCACAAGACCCTGGTCTTTAGGAGCACCGCTGCTCTCCAGGGCTCAGCTGCGCTGTCGGTCACAGCTAAGGAGCCTGGCGAGGGCCCTGACTGCTGGCCCAGTCTGGCAGTGTGACAGGCTCTGACAGACGCTCCAGAAGGGGAGCAGCCGCAGAGCCTGGCTCAGCGAGGCACAGGGTGTACTCACATCAACTCGTAGTTTCTGCGGATCGCCTCGGGGATATTGGGCTTCGTCACCCGCACAGCCTGGAGAAGGACACAAACAGAGGCTGACGGGAAACTCAGGGTGGTAAGGGACATGAATTCCCAGAGGCCCCAGACCCTCCTGCGTCACTCAGAGGGGTCTCTCTCCCAGTGGCAGTGCTTACTTGGATGACAAGCCCAGGGGCCATGGAGGTCAGGTCCTGTTGCAAAGCCAGTTTGAGGTTTTCATCAATCTGATCTGGAATCAAGAAAGACATAGAAGAAGTTGTTCTACCTTCTAAAGGGTAGAGGGCACAGTGCAAGTGGGAATACTAGCTCCAGAATGGACCTTACAAGCCAAAGGTCTTCCCGAAGGAGCACACTTAGCAAAGTCCAGAAACCTACAGGTCCCCTGCAGGGCTGCTGGGGGAGCTCACCTGAGCAGCCCTGACACGAGCATCAGGTACAAGTAGTCCTTCTGTGGCCACGAGGTAAAAATTACCTTTGCTGTTGAAAATATAAACCATGTTCTACAAGCGACTGTGCTTAAAAAAGAAAAAGAACAATCCTAGCACATTCCTTGAGCCAGGCAGCAGCTTTTCCCCAAATAACTGCGGCAAAAGAGCAGGAGGCCTGCAGTTCCAGTGAAGCAAGAAGAATGGCTTCTTCTGAGAAGAGGTGAGCCATTAAATCCAGTCATTTTAGAAGTCTCCAAGGACAGACACTGAACAGGCCCAAAGGAGACTGTGGAAATGAAACCAGGCTGGGACTTCTAAACAGAGTCACCTTCCTCACTGTCAGCTACTATCTGCCTTAAGTGGCCATTTCTTGGTCAGCTGCGCCCCAGCAAGGTTCTCTGAAGAACAGCAAGTCTACTTCCTCTTGTAGATGCCAAAACTGAAGTCCGTGGAAGCCAGCTAGCAGCCAAAACTGAACCTGTTGACAGGTATAGCTCAGTGACAAAGCATTTACCTGGTACCTTGGAAAAGGGTCTGCATTTCATTCCCAGCCCAGCAAAAGATGCTGCTTAATTACCTAATTACTATGCTTTGACTGTCAGGACTTTAGAACAGTGCTTTCTTCAACAGTCCCACCAGCAAATGAGGGATTGTAATGTTTCTACAGACCAGTAAATTATCACAAACCTCTTAGCACTGAGGAAGAAATGCCACCTGATATGGGCCTAATAATATGATAACTACAAATAAATCCTTTTCTTTTCTTTTTTCTTTGTGGTGCTAGTGATTGAAACTAGGACGTTGCACATGGTGGGCATGTGCTCTGCTACTGAGTCAAAGCCCCAGCTCCCAGCCAAACTTTATGTGGCCTTACTAGCTAGGACTCATCCCAGCGCTCTTGAGAGGCTGAGGCAGGAGGGTTGCAAGTTCAAATACTTTATTTATTTGTGTGTGTGTGTATAATTTTTTTTTTTTTTTGCAAGTTCAAATTCTGTCTGGGCAACTTAGCAAGACCCTACCTCAAAATAAAAAATAAAAAAGGGCTGGGGATACAGCTGAGTGTGAAGGCTCTTGGTTCCATCCCCAGTAACCACATTCACTCCAGAAAGAAAAAAGAGATGGCCCAATGCCTGTACTCTTCCTAAGTTATTAACACAGTCATTTATCAGACCAAATTATATCTAGACATGGCAGAAACTCATGGCCCTGGGGAAATCTGGAAGAAATATTTGGTATGGTGTTTCAGTAATACTACCGATAAGTCATTTACACCTTATGGTGACGGTGATAAGCACCAAAGAATTATATCACTCAGTAAGCACAAGGGGTGCTGCAGAGGGACGCTGATCACGCAGTCTCATCTGAAGTGGAGGCTAAAGGGTCCTGGCAGAGGGAACTGAGCTCACTGAACCGTTAGAGACACATCGAGTCCAAGCAAAACAGGCCTTGCCAGCAAGAGTGAAATTTAGGGGAAAAAAAAGTTTCAAAGCGAATACACTTTCTCAGCTCCTCCGTAAAAAATTTATACTTCCCTAAACTACCTAGTTTTTCTGTGAGACAGTAAGTGTTCGAATGCAAAACAATTTAGTATTTTAATTGCCTCTTCCGGGACATTAAAGAGCCTTTGTCTTTTGTTGTTCCAAATGTTTTAAAACATTCCTCTAATGACACAAGTCCTAAAACAATAGCCAGGCAGAAAACTAGTATTTCATAAAACTCTATTAGTTTGTGGTAACAAAAATCAGCAGTGAATTTACCAGTTTTTTTCTTGATGACACAATGAATCCAAAAGTAACAACAGAACACAAAACCTTGTAAAATGTTATGGTTTGTGTCTAGATGTCCCCCCAAAGCCTCATGTGGTAACAGATAGCTGGATCTAGAGTGTGTGATTACTAAATTAGTCCACTGATTGCTTTGGCATGGTTCTGCTGGGATCAAGGAGGTGACATTAAGATTAAGGGTATTAGGATTAAGTGTGGGAGTGCTGCCTACCCTAAAGCCAGGTAGCCTGGATAAGATATAAAATAGAGGAAGACGCTGGTCAGCGCCCCTTGCTTGCATCTCTTGCTTACCTTGCTGACTTCTGCCTGTCTGCCGTGCCACCCTGCCTTGGACCCAGCTGACTGTGGACTGAAAACTCTACAAACTGTGAGCCAAATAAACCTTTCCTCCCGACTTTGGGTGTCTGGTATTTTGTCCCAGCAATAAGAGAAAGCCTAACTAACACATAAAATAAATCTAGATTCATTTTCTCCTGCAAAAAATTAAATGCAATTTTAGTGATTTCCTAAATCTTAAACAATGCAAAGGGTTAACTGCTTAATTATAACAATTGGCTACATCAATGATTTCTCCTGTCAAAACTATTTTTGGGCTGCAGAAGTGGCCTAGAGGTAGAGCCACCCATGAGGCCCTGGGTTTGATCCCCAGCTCCAGGGAAAAATAACGTCTTGCTCAGGGTCTATCTATCTTATGAGAATTCCTAGGAAAAATCATTTTCTAGTACTAGTTTCAAGAAAAATTTAGTATTGGTTATTAGGAAATTTCTAGAAGCAAGTTTATTATTTTTTCCCACTTATTTTAAAAAACTTATTAGTACATGCATGCAGTATGTAACGATCACACTCATTATGGTAGAAGCAAATTTAAACAATAGCACAAAGGAGTTGTAACAATTACTGAAATGTTTTCTCCCTTTACTGCTGAAAAGGACAAAAGGTGTCTACTTAAATATGTGAATCGTTTTTGTTTAGTGTTTTCCTACTCACCTCTATGGGGACAGAGTGAAACAGACAGACAGACAGACAGACAGACAGACACACACACACATACACACATGCCGTGAGAGCTGTTAAGAAGCACAGCTCTTACTCCCTTCTAGAATTAACTGTGAACAGTATCGTTCTAATCAGCTATGCCTGGGGCCCTTCGCCCAGTGGTGTGGGACACCGAGAACACAGAAGAGAAAAGAATACTGAAGTGACAGATGGGAGAGGAAGGTTATAGTTTCAGCTTTGCTATCAACTAGCAACTAGCTCTGTGACCTTCTCGCTCTGGGCCTCTGCGACAGGTAGCAGAAGAAGGTTCTAGTTTCAGCTCTGCTATCAGCCAGCTCTGACTTTCTCACTTTGGGCCTCTTCAAATGAGGATCCTGTGTCACATAACCTCTAAGTTTCTTCTAGAAATGACATTATCTTCATTATAGAATATTTTAGGGACAGCCTTACTGTCCCTACACATTTCCATTCCAGTACTGGTGCAGGCCGGAAGTGAATAATCCATTATTATTCCTGAGCTCCAAGCTTGACCACCCCAAGGATCTTCTTCATCATCGCCCACATTTCCCACGAACACCCTGTGACCCATTCCTGGCACCACCCATCCGATCCTGTGGGAGCTCAGGACACGGCGGTGGGGACAGGGGCAGCTAAAGCCTGGCATGACCGGGGGACTCCTTACCAAACAGCTCGATGTAGACCTCCTGAAGCGTGTGCACGCTGCAGAACTGGTTCAGCTCGTGGTGGATCTTGTTGAAGATGAGCGCCTTGTCATAGTCGGCAGTGTAATTCTTCACTATGTCGTACACTGGGAAGGGCAGGGAGAGAGTGCTCAGCATGAGAATGTCAGGACACCATTCTCAGATGTTCTCTCCAACAGCAGCACTCCCTTCCTGAGGCACCAACACAGACTTAGGGGAAAGTAGGCTGGTGGGACAAGGAAACCGGAAGACATACCTGCATTTGGGACCAGGAAGTTTACCACTTCAATTCTATCGAAGTAGATCATCACACCACCACTATTGGAGGGAGAACGGGCAAAGAAGTCACTAGATAAACTTGGGAACACAACGCAGTCTCCTAAGGTGATGGCCTAAGATGTGTGAGTGGCAGGAAGGGAGTAGAAGCATTTGTGGAACGTAAGGGATCTTGGATCTCCAAGGAGATCTGCAGAGCTCACAGCAACAACCCAATCTCCTGAGGAATGACACCTCCTAAAAACACCTCCAATAAAGAGACAAGTGAGACTTATAGGGTTCCAGTAAAAAAAAAAAGAACGGTTCATATATTTTAAATTAGCAAAGTCTTTGATGGATGCATGTCACTGTGGAATTTTATGGTCAATGTTTCTCACTTTGGCTTTAACATCACTTTTGTTAAAATAGTCACTGTAAAAAAATGATCACGGCACTTCAGCACTTCACGATCCTAAGATCTTCTCCCTGCACTTCACTGCCTCATCAAGTTGGAACACAGTGAGTGGGGACTTCGGTCAAACCACCAAGCCACTGTGTCCCTGTCCCTTCCTGCAACCAGCCGGCTGGCCTGCCAGCCCGTCTTCTTACTTATCACGGTCCAACAGCTTTATCTTGGGCACCTTACCTGGTCCCACAAGGTACATTCTTCACCTCATCTGTCTGAAGTGTGGTCTGGGAACAGAAGAAACATCAAATGCTGTCAGGTAGACAGTGACAAAGTGAACTCTCTCTTCAGAATCCCAAATGCCCTCACCCTTTTCTACCTGTCTGGACGGAGCCTTGCCTGTGTTCAATAGGGACATCCCGCCTGATCTTCCTGCCTCATGTTACATGAGAAATATAACTCCCAACCCGCTAGGTGTCAGATACGCCGAGTTCATGTCCCTTGAAATTGAAGAATGAATTCTAAGGAACAGCAGAGGTTAAGAGTAGGAAAGACTCTATTCAGATAGCTCCTGAGAGATAGGAGGGGAACCAAAAGTGGGTAGCCGCAGAGGTCATTTCTCCAGGAATATTTTATACAGAGCAAAAATTATGAGGTGGATATAAATGTGGGTCAAATCAAGATCAACCAATAAGATTACAAGTTTAGCTGCTTAGCTAATATTGATCCAATAGGGAAGTGGGTCATGTAGCAAGAACAAAGGCATTTTGGGGAACGGATGGGTCCAGATGTTCCAGTTACCCACTTGGGTGGCTGATGCCTATCTGGACTTTACTGGACCAACTGTTACCAATTGTACTATAATCTCAAGTTTCCATTCGTCCCTTAGGGAAGTAGGCAAGTCTGGTCATTGTGACTTTAATCTCAAGGCTTTCCCTTTTCAGATGTCCCTCCAGCCACAGTGATGTGCTCTCATCTTTTTTTTTTTTTTTTTTTGGTGGTGCCGGGGATTGAACTCAGGCCCTTGTGCTTACAAGGCAAGCACTCTAATCACTGAGCTAAATCCCCAGCCCCCTTGCTCTCATCTTTTGTACTGACTCCCTTGAGGGCTTAGCCCTGCCTGCCTGTTATTAATTTTCATCTAACTTAGCTGTGTATAATACTTACAGGGTGGGATTCTAAAGTAAGCAAAGGTACCTACCCTGGTTTCCCTGTAAATTGACCACATATGAACAAGCAGAGTAATAATGGTTAGTGAAAAAGACCCTGGCTTAGGAACCTTAAAAATCTTAAGACTTTGAACACATTCCTGCTGGTTGGAACAACCAGAGGTACATGCGTGACTGTCCTGCCTGATAGCTTGTACCACTGGTGGTGTACACGGATCGAATCACTTTTATTGTCCTTTTACCAATAAAATAAAAAGCTACTCAATGGGACAGTCACCCCATACCACTGGCCATTCAAACTGCCCAGCAGCAAGACATATGAGTTATAGCCCAGCCCCAGTGTGAACTTGTTAAGGAATTTTAGGAATCTTAAGACTTTACTCTTCCATTTACTAGTTTTGGAACAGCAGATTCCTTATTTAACCTGCTCAGCCCATTCTTGGGATTACTGAGACTCAAATGAGATAATGGACCAGAATGACGTGGGAAAGCCATAAAGCATGCTAAGTGGCAGAAGAGACTCAATGGAAAAATGACTATGAGGTATCTTTATATCTTGCTGGGTTAGTTTAAAAGTTATTCTTGAAATCTTCTTTGGACATATTTTACAGATATCTAGTCTAATTTAGCCAAGCTTTAGATCTATCACAACTAATCTCACTCCTATATTTGATGTCATACCCCTGCCCAATCCAACTTCATTTTGCCTTTAAAAAAAAAAATTAAGGTCACATTTCTGAAGTTCAAGTAAGAGGTAGCACATTTTATTTCTACACATCATGGTAGCTGTGACTTAAAAAACAGATGGACAGACGACAGACAGACAGACAGACAGACACACACACACACACACACACACAACTGACTTTTCTGCTACTCTGTGTGTCCAACCTTTTGGGTTGCCTAGGCTGCACAGAGTGAAGAGGAACTGTTTGGGGCCATACAAATATATGACATGGTTAATGTAAACAAATAACCTTTCTTTTTAAAAAAAATATTTATCATAGCATGAAAAAAAAGAGGCCAAGTGGCCTGTGGGGCGCAGATGGGACATACCTGTAAGAGATTCTTCTCTGGCTGTGTCTTGAAGTGAAGAAATAATTTCCACGGGGCTGGGGATTTAGCTCAGCGGTTAGAGTGCTTGCCTTGCAAGCACAAGGCCCTGAGTTCCATCCCCAGCACCAAAAACAAAACAAAACAAAACAAAAAAACCAAAAAATAAAATGGTCTCCTAGTTTAAGAAATAATTCCCACCTGTGGCTGATGGGCCATGGCAAAACAATGACTCCATTCAGTTATTTCAAGAATCAAGTGGGCTGGGCACGGTGGCACATGCCTGTAATCCCAACACTTGGGAGGCTGAAGCAGGAGGATTGCTGCAAGTTTGAGGCCAGCCCAGGCTAGACAGTGAGTTCAAGGACAGCCTGAACTACATAGTGAAACCCTGCCTCAAAAATCCAAAACAAACCAAACCAAACCAAAACAAACAAAAAAACAAAAATCAAGTAAAGCTCTAAGAGTTTCATTGTGTGTGTGCGTGTGTGTATGTGTGTGTGTGTGTGTGTGTGTGAGAGAAAGAGATCCTTACATCAGTCTCTGAAAAGGCATTTTACTCTCCAGTGGCTCAGTAATTTCAAACAATGTCCTAATCAACAATGCAAACTTGCAGTCATCCAAGCACAGCACACAGGCCAAACATACCTGCACGGACTTATAGGACGTGATGAAAGGAAGCATGAGATGGAAGCCAGGGCCGCTGGTGGAAGTCAGCAGGGCACCGCCTCTGCAGAGGGAGGGAGAGAGAGGAGGGTCAGTGAAGAAAGAGGGTCTCTCAGATCAACGCCCGCGGGCCAGCTTTCCCTTCAGCCTTCTAAGCATTTAACATGAGTGACAGGTGCCACAGCCACGTCCACAGATCCCTTTCTTCCTTTCTCACGTCAACCCTAATATTCCAGGAAGCCTAATGGTAAAATATAAACCCATTAGTCATGCTTTTGCAATGAGAAAAACATGCACGCAGGCCAAGTGAAATAAAGACAGCAGGATTCCTGGCTATAGTCAAGAAAGTTTGCTTTACTTTGTCGTATCACTTTGTTTTGTGGCGATCCATAAGAGCGGTTACATGCAGTAATATAGTTATCAATTGACTGTGCTACTACTGGAGTCTAGAGATGTGGCCAACCCAAAAGAGAATTTTAAGTACACCTTATTTTTCTGGTGCTGGGATTGAGCCTAGCTAGGGCCTCCCACATGTTCTAGAGTGACATCTCTAGCTCTGCAGTTTTAGAACTTCCCGTTAGCAATCCAGAAATAAGCATCATAAGCACATTTAAGAAGAGGTTCATAAAGACTGATAGCAAAAACCTTGGTTCAGGTCACAAAAAGGAAAGCAAACCAAGATTTACAAGTACTTCTCTGCTTTATATTATGAAGTCAAAGATAATTTTAAAAAGCAATAAAATGAAACGATATAATGTGCTCTTCCAGTGTAAGGAGCGCTGTTCTAAAGACTGCCTTGATTGATATAAATCAATCTGCAGAGCGTTGCGTGTTTCCTGAAAAATTCATTTTAGAAGCGCCTCCCAAGTTAGGGTGGGCTGTCTTCTCAAGTTGCCATCAAGAACTGAGTTTCCGCTTTTATGGAGGTAACCTGGTAGTGTGGAAACAAGACTCTCGGAGGGATGCAGGAGACAGTATTTCAGGAATGATCTGCAAGAAATGCTGGTTCCTTTAGGTTTGTCTCTAAATCTATAAATACATCAGCATCATCACAGAATACGAAAGGAGCTTTTAAATTACACACACACACACACGCACACACACACACACACACTCTCTCTCTCCTTTTCTTGTCACTGACACAGAAGCTCAATCTAAAAAGACTGCCCTACTCAATAAAATAGAAACACAGCTATTCAGCAGAATCTGCAGAAAGGGAGTCACTTAATAGGAAGTCGCAAGCTTCTACCTGTCCGACCTTACCTGTAATATACTCCGATATGTCCCTCTTCTATCTTGTGCACAGCTGAGAAGAGAGACGCACACAGGAAACTGGAAGCCACCGCCACAACTGCTCCCAACTGAGCCATTAGTGAACTTTTATCCTAGGGGAAAGACACGGGAAAATGTGTGGTCTGCCACGAAGGAGACGAGCTATGCCAGCCAGAGTACCTAACCAAGCCGAACTTCCTCAAAGTGACTCAATATGGAGCCTGTTGTAGTGGGAGCGCAAGGTCAGATCCACAACTCAGTTTCTTCCCATTCCTTAACTGGAATTACATTCTCCACCGCAGTGAAGAGGCGGCAGCTCCAGACACAGCCTTTGCCCTCGGGAGACTCTGCCAGCTGGGCAGGGTCCAGGACACAGCCTTCTCTTCCGTGAACACGAACGTGCGGTCCCTGGAGCCACTCGTGCTAGTAAAGGCAAGAGAGGCAGCTGCACTACGCTGGCCCAAATTACAGAGGATGCCAAACGACAGGCAGTTGTGGCTAGGTAATTCTGGTCAGAGCCTCCTGGGTCTAATTGCTGCCACTTCAAAAGAAACCACCCTTTCCTCCTTTCCGACGCTGGAGAGCCAGAGAAGCAAGCAGCGGAGTTCCAGGGCTGGATTCTCTGGCCTTTCCTCCACGCGCTCAGCTATTCTTTCGGACCTAGACGGGACGGGCTTCTAGGAAGACGGACTCCGCAGCCAGCTCCCTGGCGTCCAAGGAGAAAGGGGAACAGCGAGTGAGGGCCCTGGCC
>PVJO010030317.1:0-15663 GCA_004026905.1 Hystrix cristata | reverse complement strand
GCCCTGGGCCCCTCAGGAAGCTGGGAACACCAAGGCACTGACCGGGGTGGCCATGTCCCCCCGACCAGCAGGACAGCTGTGCACACAGGTCCGGAGACACCTTCCCTGATGGCGCAAGGACACAGGGGTGGCACTGGATGAAGTCTGGGCCCCCGACCTAGATGGAGTGCACATGAGAGGGAGCCTGACCTGAGCCCTGTTCAGGAAGCTACTCTGGCCCACAGCCTGAGCCCACAGTGTCAGCTCACTGGGTCTCCTAGATCTCTGCCTCAGTAGCAGGATTTGGCTGGCATGAGTGACAGATGGGGACCCAACTTCTGGGGAACCCAGAAGGGAAGACGCAGCTCAGCCCAGGGAAAACTAAGCCACATCCCAAGCCCGTTTTAATTTTTTTTAATTGTTCTTTGATACAGGTTCTTGCTAAATCACTAGGTTGACTAGACTGGGCTCAAACTTGGGATCCTCCTGCCTCAGCCTCCCAGGTGCCTGGCATGACAGACATGTGCTTGGTTTACTGACCTCCCTGTGTCCTCTTTTCGCCTCCCTTTCTCTTCCCCCACTGAGGACAGCGGGCTTGTTCAGGCCTCTGCCTCCCCAGGTGACACCCCAGGACCTCCTCCCACCATGGGGATAGACAAGGGAAACCAGCACACGGTGACTGCGTTTCCCAGGAGGAAACGAGGACAAGTGGTCCAACTTGAGCACAAGATAGGTGACATCAGGCCACTCCAGCTGACGGTGGCTATGCACAGCTCCCTCTATTCCACTCCGGGAAGCCAACTGGCAGTGGAGGCTGCAGCTTGGGGACCCCTCCTGTTCTCGGCCAGGGTCCCCCTTAAGACCCAGGACCCGAACTCCTGTACTCTGTATCCCCCGAACCTTCAGGGGCCCCTGGCACAGCAGACGACCAATGAGAGGGAGCAGCCTGTGCCGGCCCTGGCCCAGCCTGGGTCTCCCTGGATGGAGGAGGGGCGCTGGGGTTTGGGGATTGGGTGACAGGGAGGGGGAGAGTCCTGTGTTAGGCTGGGACACATCAAATAGCAAAGAATCTAATCACCGGGACCTGGATAAGGAGCCTGGATAAAATCCGGGCCTGGTCCAAAGCCCCAAACCAAACACTGATAATGAGCCCAGGAGGTTCCAGCCCTGGCCTTCCCCTCCCCACAGTGGCCCCCATCGCACCTGGGTAGATGCGGTCACCGTCCCAGGCCTGGAGGCCAAGGTGGCCCCTGCCCAGAGCCCGCCATGCTAGTTCATGTTCTAGAGAGGCGACCCGTACACAGCAGTGTGCGCTCTGCGGGGGTTTCCCTGGAGATACCCAGGCAAGATGGGGTCTGGGAGAGCGGGCCTCGGATGCCGAGCGCATCTCACTCTGCGTGCCTGTTGGACAGTGGGAAGTGAGGCCTGGAGCAGGGGAGGACCCACGGCCCAGGGTCCCTGTGTACCCTGCAGTGCCAGGGAAAAGGAAGGGGCCCAGAGACCTCCTGCAGGAAGTGCCCCTCCCCTGTGCAGATCCTGAGGGTCCCTGGAGGGACTGGGCCAAGCATGGCTCTACTTCCTGCCAAGCCTAGGCACCCTCCGGCCCTTCACAGGTCCAAGGAAGCTGAGCCGGTGATCCCAAGAGTCCAGGAAGAGCTCTGAGGGTTTCCTCTTTGTCCCTTTGCAGGAGAATGTGCCACTACTACTCACAGAGTGTAACTGAAAAATACAGTGACTGTTTACATTTTTAAAAATTTATTGGGGATTTAGCTCAGTGGTAGAGTGCTTGCCTAGCAAGTAGAAGGCCCTGAGTTCAATCCCCAGCACCAAAAAAAACCCAAAACAAAACAAAACAAAACAAAAAAAGACACATCACCATGAATCCCTCTCACCATCCTCCCACTCGCTTTGAACACACTCATCTCGTTTTTCTCGCCACACTCTGCAGCAGCTCTGGAGTCCTCTTTCCTGAGTGTCTTTAGTTGCACTGTCCTGGCTGCCTCGATGTCCTGAATTGATTCAAAATGTTTCCTTTTCGTGGTCATTTTGACTTTAGGGAAGAGCTGGGAGTCACTTGGTGCCAGATCCGGTGAATAAGGTGGATGAGGACACAGCGTCATGTTTTTACGAGCCTGCCCTTCTGCTGGGTGGCACTGGGCAGCAGCAGTCACTGAATTTTTGATCATACCTCGTGAAGACACTCAGGAAAGAGGACTCCAGAGCTGCTGCAGAAAGCGGCAAGAAGGATGGGATCAGTGTGTTCGAAGCAAGGGGAAGGGTTTTGAGGGAGACTCATGGCAGTGTGTCTCAATAGTTTAAACACTCATCGTGTATTCTGACCACACCACTCTTGCAGCACCAGATCCAAGGTCCTGATGGTTTTGTCTGGCCCGTGCCGAGCCCTGTCTGTGCTGGTGTCCCCAAGCCTGCTGCGGACCTTGCTGTGCCCTCAAACCTGCAGCCCAGGCTCTGGCTGGAATCTGACCTCCTACCCATTTCAGTAGTCACCTTTCTCCTACCCATTGGGCCCCAAACCCCAGAGCCTCTTCAGGCCCTCCTTCGCTTCCCCACACCCATTGCCAACGCCCCAAAATGCAACCCGAATCTGGGGGTGCAAATGATAAAACTGTCTCCTACAGTTTTGGAGGCTGGGAGGTCTGAGACCAAGGTGCTGGGGAGCTGGGGCTTAGGAGAGTTCCCAGGGTGGGCAGCAGAGAGGGACTCCACCCAACGAGTGGCACATTAGGAAGCAAACCCACAAGGGTAGCAGCCTCATCTGTCCCTAGCATCACTGCCCAGCCCCTGCACCCAGCCTTCCTGCTGTCCACAGCAGCTCCAGCTTGCCAGCCACCTATAGGGGATGGAGCCTCCACCTTCCCACCCATCCTGGGCCACTTGTTTTGTTTTTTTTTCAGTCCTGGGGATTGAACCCAGAGTCTCCATACTGAGCTACATCCCCAGCCTTTTTTACTTTTTAAATTTTGAGACAGGGTCTTGCTAAGTTGCTAATTTGCCCAGGCTGGGCTCAGCCCTGGGACCCTCCTGCCTCAGCCTCCCAGAGTGCTGGCATGACAGGTGTGCACCACCACACCCACCTCCCAGCCGACTCCTGCCACCCCTGTTCCCATCTACTCTTTGTCCTCCCCGTCCCAACAGGTTAACTCCCTCTCTCTCCAAGCCCTCCTCACGGTCCACCTGCAGGAGCTAGTGTCCCACACTTGCTACCGTGGCTGTGACAACAGTCACAGAGCTCCGCTCGGGCCACATCAAGTGCACACTGAGTGTTCTGTACATACTGTCTTATCCAACCCACAACATCATGATGGGGTAAGTATCCGTGGTCCCCTGAATAGACAGACAATGAGACCAGCTCAGAGAGGTCGAGCTACCCGCCTGAGGTCACCCAGCATCGAACGGGAGAAGGAGACACTGAGGAGTCCCTCGGCCGCAGGGGCATCCATGCCGAGGCCACCTGGTGGGCATCTCAGGAGCCAAGACGATGCTGTGGTGACGGGTGGGAGGGCTCCGGAGCCTCTGGGAACACGAGGCTGGCGCCCGAGGGCAGCTGCCCCTAACAACTGTCCTCTCAGCCCCTTCTCCTGGGCCCCAGCCCCGCCCTTCCATCACCTCTCGTCCCCGAAAGACCTCCTGTCCTCTGACGTCCGGGACAGACTGATGGTACCAAGAAGAAATGTCACTGGGATGAGTGAACTGTTCAGATTTTAATTTAACAAGCCAAGGGGGCTTTGGGAGGCTGAGGCAGGAGGATCACAATGTCGAGCCCAGCCTGGGCAACTTAGAAAGACCCTGTCTCTAAATATATAGAGATACACATACACATACGTACACGCATGTACATACACATGTACACACATGTACACGTGCACGCACACACAGCCATACATGCATACACACTTACACACCCATATGCACATGCATACATATATACACATGCATACACATGCATATGCATATACGCATACATACACACATACACAAACACACATACCCACACCCATACATGCACACACATGCGTGTGTGCATACGCATACATACACGTGCATACACATATGCACATACATATGCACATACACCGATATACACACATACATACACATATACATGCATATGCATATACACACATACACATACACACATATACACATACATACACACATACACACATGCACTACATTCACACACACATACATATACCTACACACATACATGCATACATGCACGCACATATAGACACATACATATACACATACATATGCATCTGCACATACATGCACATACACACATATAAAACATACATACATGCACAATGCTCACATACATAAAACATGCACAATACTCACATGCACACAAACATACACATATACCCATCCACATACAGCATACATACACACATATACATGCATGCATATGCATATGCATATACATACACACACACACACGCACGCACGTGCGCGCCAAGTCGAGGACTGCCGCGTTGGAGGGCCGGGTGAGGAAGGCGGGTGCTGTGGTTTCGGGGGAGGCTAAGGCCAAGAGCAGAGAGCCAGTGAAGCGCTGCGTCAGCAGAGTCAGCAGAGGTGCTGCGTCCATCCAGGATGAGGTTGGCTCAGGGGAGGGGTGAGGGTCGGCTCAGGCCCCAGCGCGGACACCCAGGCTGCTGGGAGGAGCCCAGCACATGTGCAGAGAGCTGAGCGCGTGCTACAGGCAGCTGCTGCTTCTTGGGTGGGCATCTCTGCTGGATCCTCAGGACCCATCCCCAGGGGCAGCACCGTGAACGAGCTGTGGGAGGCCCAGCAGCCATGTGGCTGGGAGGTGCCGAGTGGTGCCACGCCCTGGCCATGCCGGGCACAGGATGAGTGCCAGAGGAGGAAGTCTGGATAGTGAGCTCCCCGGCCCTGGGAGTATGCAAGCAGATTGGATCAACATCTCCAGGAGCTGCTGAGGGGATCCTTGAGTGGGTCCTGGCTTTGCTGGCCGATGGGCCCTAGATGTCCCTCCTGGACTCTGCCACTGTCCACACGGCCTGCCACCCTGGCCCAGTCCTTCCTCCTGGTCTCTTACGGCTTTTTTAGAGGCACAGAGGACTCTTGTCACCAGCCTGCCCACCTCCAAGAGGCACTTTGCTTGAGATGCCCATCAGAGCACCCCTGAGCTCAGGGCTTGGAGACCCAACCTGACCCGACCTGCCCCAGGAGGCCGGAAAGGGCAGGACAGAAGGGACAGGGGGGGCAAGGCCCAGCCTCCTCCCACAACAGCCGGCTCTTCCAGGGCCAAGAGGCGCTTCCAAGGCTGCGAGCTGCTGAGTGGTAGGCAGACAGGTGGGCAGGCCTGGGAGCTCGGAATTCAGAGGCATTCCTGAGGGGGAAACGCTGGAATGTGGTCCTGGTGGGCCCCTACCTATCTGCTTGGGCAGGCGGAGCCCCACAATCTCCACGCCCCCTGTCCAGGGCAGCAGGCGCCTGCAGGCCAGGCTGGGAGCCACTGGGGTGGGCAGACACACACCTGGCATTCAGCCCC
Source organism: Hystrix cristata (assembly GCA_004026905.1). NCBI lineage: Eukaryota > Metazoa > Chordata > Mammalia > Rodentia > Hystricidae > Hystrix > Hystrix cristata. Next base: position 10,148 of record PVJO010030317.1, on the reverse strand, counting down.
AGCACAAGCTGCTCATTAACTCCTGGCCTCAGGCGGGCCACTTCCCGGCCTGCTTCCTCTTCTGTGAGGGGTGATAACGATCCTGCCCAGGGAGGCCAGGCGGAGATAAATGGTCTACACCTCTGAAAAGCCGCCTCTGTTTATATCCTACGAAGTGCTGTCCTAACGTAGCGGTGGGCTGGAGAGGCCAAAGGGGTCACTCCAGACAGGATGCCCAGCCTGTCCTGTCCCTGGGGGTACCTGGGGGGTGGACAGGGCCCTGTTCTAAAGAGGAGCAGGGAGCACTGGGCAGACACACACTGATGTTGGTGGCCGATTCCATCTGCACGCCACACCCTGCCACGGGCAGGGCCAGCTCACATTCAGGGGCAGCCGTTGTCTCCCTGGGCACCTCGCCCATCCGCCCCTTCCCGCCAGGAAAGCTGTGCACTCACCCCCACCCTTCCTGAGGGAGGAAAATTTCTGCTGGGGACCTCGCTGGACCAGGGGAGGGCACAGGGAAGGCTGGCTGCTAACTGCAGCAGTGATGACTTGATGTGGGGGTCCCAGGGGTCAGAGCAGGCTCTGTGACCCAGAGATTGAGTGCAGGGTTAGGGTTAGGGGCCCCAAGAGTGCAGACAGCCGGAGAAGCCTGTGTGCTTTCAGGTCCTGCTCACCGTGAAACCGCCATCTCCAGTTGCAGATGCTGAGGCCTGCTGGGGAAGCACGTGCTTAGGACAGTAACATACGTCATGTGCCTGTTTCTGACTTCGGCCAGCACCGGGCTGACCATGGATGCCACTGTCCCTCAGCAAGGAGGAGCCTGGTCCTGGCACAGCCACACCTGCCAGCAGCTGCCCTATCTGCTGGGACCACGCAGGCCACAGGCAGGAACATGTATGTCAGATGACAGGAGGCTGGGGAGGCCACCACTACCTGCTTTCCATGGTGTGGGACAGCTATGTGAGTTCCCTGTGCTGATCTGCCAGCTCAGGGTGCAAAGGGACAGCAAGAAGAGAAGGGCCTGGCGCCAGTTCCAGGTGGCAGCTATAGCCCCCTTGCACCCTGCTAGGCCCCACTGTGACCAGTCCTCCCCGACAGCGTGGACAGTGCCACCCGCCATCAGGAGGGCCTCACGTATGAGCAGGGGTGTCTGGACCACAACACCCAGTGATGGCCCCACCCGGGCTGCTGCCTTGGGGAGGAACAGGACACAGAGCAGCAGCTGGGCACAAACAGGGGCCAGAGACAAGGCCTGTCCCCAAGCTGAGGACAAACTCCAGCCTCACTCCCTCCTGGGCCCAGTGGTCATCAGAGACTGAATTGTGCTGGGTTAACCTCACAGCTTCGATGGCAATGGTGTCTTGGAGGCCAGGCAGGCCGCAGTGGAGGAAGCAGAAAGCAGCGGAGGGCTCCAGACAGGCAGGCTGGTGGCCCCGCCACTGCAGTTTGTCTCAGGGGTACTTTCCCTCCCAGGTCCTCTCTCTGCACCAGGGACTACAGCTGAACTGTCACTCTACTTCAGCAAGTTACATTTTGGACCGGGACTTCTTGGCAGTGAGAAAGAAAGGATCACAACAGACTTGTCACAAAAGCCACAGCCACCCCAGACTCCTGTCCCCTCCCAGGCCTGCCCTGTGCCAGAGAAGCCTCCACAGATGACTCCACCCACTGGGCCAGAATTTAAAAATAATTATATTAATAATAAATATGTTAAATTACATTTAAAACAATAAATAGAAAAATAAACTGATAAATAAAATCAACAGGTACAAAATGTTTCAAAATTCCAACCAAAACACACACACAGATGGACGGACAAACAGCTGAAAAGACGAATGGACGTAAGGGGATGGCAGGAAACACAATCACAGGGACCCTTCACAGTTGGCGTCGCGGCTCCCTCCTTGCCTGGCCACCCTCTCCCCTCCCTAGCTGGGGACCCCAGCAGTGCAGGGAAGCATCTGGTCTGCCTGGGTGCCTTCTGAAGAGCAGCGGGACAGAGGGACAGAGGCCTGCCAGGGGGCGGCACCTAGAGAGGCAGGTCAGTGCTGTTGTGCCGGGTCTTGCGGGCAGTGCCGTCATCTCGGGGCAGTGCCCGCTGCAGGCTGGACATGGCCGCAGTCTTCTTAAGATCAATCACGGCGTAGGAGTCTGAGCTGGGCCCGGTGGCCTGGGGCGCTGAGGCTGTCTGGGCCCCTTTGGGCCGCTCCCCACCCTTGAGCTCCACCTGGATGTAGTTGAGCTGCCGCGGGGGCTCAGGGCCTGAGCGGCGGAAGTCGAAGCTGAAAACTCTTGGGGAGCCTCGGCGGCGGGTCAGCGGCACAGGGAAGCCACTGTGGCTGCGGGTGGTCGCCCGGGAGCCAGTGGGTTTCTGCAGCGGGGTCTCGTCCTCCTCGCCATCGGGGAAGCCATTGGAGGAGGGCGTGAGCCCATCCCGCGAGTCCCCGTCGTCCCCAGGCTCCCCAGGCCTGGGCTGGCCCTGGCTCTCCCACACTGGAGGGAGCGGGGGCAGGTTCTCATAATGCAAGAGCGCAGCACGGCGATGGGCCAGGCCGCCCCAGCCCGGGTCCTCTGGGCTCAGTCTCCAGCCCGGGCTGCGCCTCAGCCCCCCACCCACATTCTCGTAGGTGCACTTGGGCTGCGCGGGGCACTCAGAGGGACCCTCGTTGTTGTTGTTGTGGTGGTGGGGTGTGTCCTGCAGGCTGGGACAAAGGCTCTGGCACTTGAGCACATGCCGCCGGGCAGGTGTGGGGCCCAGCACGAATTTCACCTGGCCGGGTTGCAGGAAGACCTGCGGGTCCCTTGAGCCCGGCTCCCGGGCCTGCGCAGAGAAGGGTGCCCTTCCCTCGGGCAGGGGCTGCAGGCAGTGCCGGCTCCTGCGGCGGTCATCCTCGCCGGCCGGAGTGTTGACATAGGTGTGCGACTGCAGGACAGTCCACGTGTGGCAGGGCCCGGAAGGAGGAAGGGCAGGAGGGACAACAGGAGGACAGAGGCTCAGGGGAAAGAGCCTCCTTCCCCTCCTCCCAGTCTCCAGTTCTGCCTGGGACATGGCTTTCCTTCCTTTTCTTCCCCTTCCCAGGACCCTTCCTGGGAGCAGGTGGCAATGTTCTGAACCCTGTCCCCACCCGGACACTGGCAGGGCCAGCTACCACTCACCTGCTCATCAGGGGCAATGAGGGCGTGCGTGGCCTCCTCCCCAAGCGAGGACGGCTGCCGGGGAGCGGAGAATTGCAGGCCTTCTCCAGGGCAGCCGGGGAAACCATTAGAGAAGCTGGCAACGGTGTAGCCTAAAGCTGGGCCGGGAGACAGGCCAGGTGACGGGTGTTAAACCACCTAACAACCCCTGGCAAATGCATGGGAGTGGCGTCCTGGGCAGGGACACTCACTGCTGAGCCTCAGCACACCGACAGCCCCCCACTACCGTTCCCCTCCTCAGCCTGCCCTCTGAGCTCAGCCCGAGCCGACTACCCCACTTCCTCTAGGAGCGCCTTCCTGGAGTCTCCACGGCACCCACGTCACCCTGCACTGCTAGTGAGCCCCAGGGAGGAGACTCAAAAATGAATCCTGTTTCTACCCTCTGTCCCCAATGGGCCAGCCCAGAGAGCACAGAGTGGTGGCAACACATGGCCAGCAGCTGTGGCTCACCTACAGCAAAGCCTCAGCTAGAGACGCCAGCTCCAGAGCCAGGGGAGGTGTGTGTGACCGGGCACACAGAAGGAAAGAAGCCGGAAGAGCCAGACTGCTGTTTCCATGGAAACCCAACATCTTCCCAACTGCTCCGGACCATGGACCATGAGTCAATCTAAGGCCCTAGATGCCACAGCCTCAGCCGACTCACTTGCTTGGCCCAGCACAGGCCCCAGCCACCTTCAGGGGCGGCTCTGATGAGGGGCCACTGTCCCGAATGAGTGACCTGGGAAGGCCGGCTCCCAGCACCCTCCCCTCCCCACTCAACTGTGCCGCCAGGGTCTGCGCCTGTGCTTGCGCTGGGTCCCCAGGCTGAGGGGCTCCTCACCGTTGGGCTGCTGAGGGGTCCGAGGGAGGTCAAGCTCAGCGGGGTGGCTACTGCGGGTGACAATGACTGGCTCTTCTGTCACGTTGATGCTGTTGCACTGCATCAGATCTTGAAGGAGCCCAAAGATCTCCTCGGCCCTGGAGCACTTGAATGCAAAGATCCCTGAAGAGGGAAGGGAGGAGATGGGCACCCTGGACACTAGGCCTGTGCGACAGCTAAGGAGCTGGACAGGTAAGCTTGTGCCGGAGATGTCACCGACCCTCCTCGCCCTGCACAGAATCCCCATCGCCACACTCTCTGGCATTTTTTGGGGTGCTGGGAATAGAACCTGGGCCTCGCACATGGTAGGCAAGGGCTCTGCCCCTGAGCTGCACCCCAGCCCGGCCCACTGCATCCACTACCCCGGTCCCAAGACAGCCCTGCAGCTGCATCCCATGTGTGTGTTCGAGACACTCATGCTTGCTGATGGCGTGACATGAGTGAACTGTGACGGCACAGGCCGTCCCCATCTCCCTAGAAAAGCAAGCCTTGCAAGTCCCAAGCCCTGAGCCCAACACATCTGCCTGGCAGCACAGCCGCAGCAGGAGCATCCACGCTGTAGATGGCCATCCCTGGACATGAGCGAAGGCCTCCGACGCACAGGTCCCCGCCTCAGGGAGCATGACTATGGGGGCAGGAAGGACAGGCATGGCCGAAGGCCGATCCGGCAGGGCAGGCACCAGTCCGGGTGGGGTGGCTTCACAGCCCTTCTGTCTCCAACTTGGTCATTCACAGTCCTGGAACAGCAGGACTGGGCTGGAGCACACCTAACTCGGGATCCTATGATGTCCCTGGCATCGGACCACCTGCAATTCTGCCATGATGGACTCGGGGGAGGCCACCTGGGGAGAGTGTACACACGGACCCACACTCAGGACGGCGTGGTCAGGCCGGGGACTGGACAGCCATCGCTAAGTCCCACTGTCATACAGGGTACAGGACTGGACGGCTGCAGTTTGCAGGAATGGGATGGGAAAGACAGAGCAGAAGGAGAAGCGCTGTTCTGCCAAGGGATGGACGAGCCCTAACAGAGGTGTGGGCAGCCTGGGTTTTGGAAGAAACTTGTGCCAGGGCCTGGGAAGCCAGGCGCAGACGAAACTTCCCTGAGGCAGGGCAGCCTCTTCTCCCTCCTGCTTGGTTGGTGTCACTGCCTCCGGCCTGGCACACGGAGGGGGCAACGTGACCTCCTGGACTGGTTCGCAGCCTGTCCCTTCCGCCTCTGCAGTCGTGGTCCCCGCCTGTGGTTAGCGCCCTCCCAGGCAGGACACTCTCTGCAGGGCTTAATCCTGGATCTTCTCAGCCAAGGCCAGAGCTGTGGCAGGCTCTCCCCTGGCTACAAAGAGGGAAAGAGGGGACCACACTGCACGGCCCTCCCGAGGTGACAGGCAAAGGTGAACTCCTGAGGGTTAACCTGCCCTGTGGAGGCCCAAGCGCCCTGCCTCCCCCATCTCACTCCACGGAGCCACTGCTCCCGTCTCTCTCCTTACTCACGGGCCCAGGGCACACGACCCGAAGGCTCGGGAAAGTGTGTGCCCGCTGCAGGGCAACAGGGACCTCTGGAGCTGGACCACCAGGGCCAGGGTCACTCGCTGTTGCAGCAAGGCCTGGCCCGGGCATGGCGACTTGGTCCCACCAGGCTGTGCAACACGGGGACCCGGGCTGGAGCCCCTGTGAGTGAAAGGACGAAGAAGCCTGGGCTGGGAGTCCACGGACTCCTGCAGTAACAGGCCACGTGCCCCGGCCCAGTCAGGGTGGGCAACACCTGCCAAGTCCAGGGCGAGGCCGAGTGTAGAGGCTGCTGTCACGACCACAACAAATCTCCCAGCCCAACACCAGCACCGGCGCTGCACCTCCCAGCCCAGCCCGGCGGTCAGTCAGCCCGGCACACTCACCCTGGCCCGTCTGGCAGCGGCGGCCGCTCTCGAAGGAGAAGAGGTTGGAGTCGTAGCCATAGCGCCGCAAGCAGAGGTAGGGCCAGCGCACGGCCTCGCGTCGCTGCAGGTGCAGCACCAGCTCGCTCTGGGTCAGCTCCATCACCCCCGCGCCCAGCTCCACCCCCTCGTCGTCCACGTTCGTCACCTGGGGGCACAGGGGTCACGGGTGAGTGCCGAGCCCCCGGAAGGCAGGTCCACGCAGGGCTGCGCTGGGAGGCTGGCGCTCTCATGTGCCCACCCCAGATACCAAGAAGCCCTGCCACCGGAGCACAGTGTGCAGAGCAGGGCTGGACCCATCCGAGTTCTCAAGGCAAATCTGCCCTGGGGCTTCCATTTCATCATCTGGACAGCGGCAGAGGCAGGTAGTTGACCTCCAAGGCCAGGTGATTAGATGGCCAATGTTAAGTGACCTGGGACAGCTTGTAGGTTAGTATCCGAGGACCAGACGTTAATGAGGAAAGGGATCGACTGTAGATTCGAAATCATGCTGGGCCTGGTGGTGCAAGCCTGAAATCCCAGCACTCTGGGAGGCTGAGGCAGGAAGATTGCAAGTTCCAGCCCAGCCCTGGTAATTTAGCAATTTAGCAAGATCTTGTCTCAAAACTCTAAAAAATTAGCTGGGCGTGGTGGCACATGCCTGAAATCCCAGCACTCTGGGAGGCTAAAGTAGGAGAATTACAAATTCCAGCTCAGCCTGGTTAACAATTTAGCAACACCCTCTCTCTAAAATTTAAAAAAATCAAAAAGGGCTGAGGATATAGCTCATTGCAAAGGCTCTAGGTTCAATCCCCAGTACCCTTTCCTTCCCCCTCCAAAACAAGTCAAAATCATAAGCCCTGGGGAAAGCCACACCTAAAGCAGAACAAATACAGTACTTAAAGCTGCCACCTTCCCACCAGGGTGAGCTCCTGAGGGCGCCCCCTTCTGGTGGGCAGGATAACTGCACCTCAACACACCCAGCATGGGGAGGTGGCGTCCCCTACAGGGCGGGCCGGGCCTCAGCTTCCCAATGCAAAGGTCACACAGATATGCACTGTACAGGGCTTACCAGGCACTAAGCACTACTGATGACACCTGGCACCTTTTAACTCACAAATAAATACTTTTGTTCTTTTCTCCAAAAAACGATGTATACATACTGACAAAAACGCAGGCAGAAATGAACATTCTAAAAGCACCATTCTGCTCCTGCAGTACAGTATTTATTATTGGCAAGAGAAGTAAAAAGCGGCGGTGGGCCAGGCCTTTCTTGTCCAGGCCATCTTCCTACACCCGACCTCAGCCCACCATGTCACCTCCCCAGAGACGCTGTGGCGCTCAAGGGCCCAGGGCTGTCCCCAGAAAGCTACTGAGAAGGCGAGGGAGGAGGGTCTGGGTACCTTGAACTTGGTGGGGTGGTTGTCTGGGACGCTGTCTCTGTTCAGGCAGCCACAGCAGCTCCCCATGGTGTCAGAGCAGCCGGCCCGCCCTGGGGGGAAACAGGACAGGCAGGTCGTCAGCGTGGCTCCAAGAGAGGCCCTGGTCTGGAGAACTCGGGCAGAAACACCTCCCTGTGATCACGTACTTTCTCCAGCAGACTGGAAGACATGGACTTCCAGTCAAGGAATTCACCCTCAATCCAGGACAGATACTTTGGCTAAACATTAATTCAAGCTGGACAGTGCTGAGCATTCATGGAAGGGGGATGGCGAGACCTTCCCAGAAACACCAATCTGGACCTTGGAAAGTATGCAGGATTCTGACCCATGGAACGGGATGGGAGGGAGAGGGTCCTGAAGTGGCCAAGCCCTCACTCAAGCCCTCACTCAGATTCAGCGAAGACACACCACTCCCGAGTCTCAGACACACCAGCCTGTTCCCGGCCCCTTTCCCCTTTTTATACCTCACCTATTTCCCCTTCATCCAAGTTCTCTCATTTCCTCCTTTACCACCATCCCAACATCTACCTGAAATTTATCTTTTTGATGTCTTCAAATGAATTGTTACATTATGATCATAAAGATATGGTCAAATGACTGAACACTTAAAAAAGCACGATTTTATTTTATTTTGGTGCTGGGGATCGAACTCAGGGCCTTGTACTTGCAAGGCAAGCACTTTAACCACTGAGCTAAATCCCCAGCCAAAACAGCACAATTTTAAAACCACAATTGGTTATCTCTTCATTTTAAATTGAAAGGTTAGGATTGGAGTACAGCTCAGCAATAGCATATGTACCTTGTATGCACAAGACCCTAGGGGTGGATCCCCAGCACCACAAAACAAAAACAAGTTGGGTATGCTGGTCATGGTGACACATGCCTGTAATCCAAGCACTTAGGAGGCTGAGGCAGGAAGGTTCCAGGCCAGCATAAAGACTACATAATGAGACTCTGTCTCAAAACAAAAACAAAATGCTGGCTTTGTTCCCCACTGACCAAAGGGGAGACCACAGGCCTATTTCGTTCTTCCCTCCAGGATTCTGGCACTTGGGTTATGTCACAACAATCAAGCCTGTGGCCAGGATGGAGAAGACATCATCCAGATTTGAGTAACCGAAATAAACAAAGAACACATGGACTTAGCCAGGTGTGGTGGTGTGTACCTGCCATCCCAGCACTCAGGAGGCTAAGGCAGGAGGATTGCAAGTTTAAGGCTGGCCTGGGCTGCACGGGGACACCCTGTCTTCCTCCCCTACCCCCAAAAAAAGAGACAAAAGAGAAGCAGTTCTAATCAAAAGTTTTAAGGGGTTAATTTACTGCACAATGAGTCAGTGGGATTAGCAATCGCTCCAGGATTTCTGCTGAACGTGGAAAGCCTTGAGCAATCCAGTGACACCACCCGCCGGCCTCCCCTCCCCAAGCCCCACTCCATTCTTCCTAAGTGGAGAAACTTTAGAAAACTGCCACCAACTCACGGTTCTTACCTCACCCAGGCCATCGGGGGGCCGAGCGTGGGAGGGGCATGGGGAAGGGCACCCGCTTTACTCCCCCTGTCCTTGGTGGGGCATCATGGCAAACGGTCTGCAGAGAAGTCACCTGGATTCCTCTGGGACACACCTGGGGCTCACCTAGCACAGGAGACAGACACCACAGATTAATGGCAGCCTAGCCACATCCCCAACTGTTCGTGAAACTGACCGGCTGACAGTCCATCCCCTCTGGACATCTGTTGTGGGTTCACCACTGAAGACAGCAAGATCATAGGAAAAGTGACCACAGATTCTGAGCCTCACAGGCCTGAGGAGGGGGATCCCCAGCTTCAGTGAGTCTGAAATCTAGAGAGCACAAGATCTACCACGGCACCTTTAGATCCTCTCTCAATCCTGTTCTGTTACAAGCAACACTCAAAACACCACCCTACCTCTGCAGAGAATTTTAACTCTACAGGAGCTTTCTTGAAAGGACACTGGAATGCACTGGAAAGAGAACTGGCTGAAGATTCAGGACACTAATATTCTACTTCATGTTATTACTCCTAGGTATCTGGGAGATTCTGCAAAGTCGATCCCTCCCACCACTCCTGATTCCCACCCCAAGGCCTTAGTTTCCAGGGGACTGTGGGGCTTCTAGCTGAACTAACTTCTAGAGTGAGGTATGTACGACCAACATCACAAAAAAAGAGTTCCCTCTGTGCTGGCTCTTTCAGTCTCACATTTGCAAGCTGGACAGACTTTCTGTTCCCCAAGCTTGGAGAGGCCCAATTTTAACATAAACAATAAGCCAACATTTGAGGGCATCTGGTCCCAGGTAGACAAGTCAACACAATGGGGCTCTGGAGACCCTTGAAAAATCCCACCCTGTGATCTGGAAATATATTCCCCAGAGACTCCGGTACCCTGTACCCTTGCACAACTCCCAGGTAAAAAGACGCCCACCCTCGTGGTCTGGCTTTTTGTTTGGAAAGAGGAGCAGGCTGAAGGAAGTGTGCACAGACTAAAAAGACAGGTGTCTGGGAAAACACTGGGGCTTAAACTGCTGGTAAAGAGGGAGGCATGAAGCCAAGAACTATGGGGTGCAGGCTTGGGGAGGGGTTACTTGTCCTGTCTCTGTCTATTTTTCTGTAAGCTATGGGGACACATCATGAGATAACCCACCGAAGGGATTACGCTCGACAGCAGGCTGGGAGGAGGTGCTGATCTTGGATAGGTATGGATTGGGGACAGGAGGTACAGATCCTCGGAGCAACTGAAAATGTGT
>PVJO010030316.1:0-15661 GCA_004026905.1 Hystrix cristata | reverse complement strand
TCAAAGGACAGATGAAAAAGTTTAACTGCCACCTCATAAAAGTATGCAAATAGGAGACTGAAATGGGAAGGTAAACATATTATTTGATTATGTTACCAGTGTACAAATGAAAGCAAAAGTGAAGCAGCCCTGTCCTGACATAATATGCAATTCCATGTTTTGAGATCATCCAAAGAATAGAAAACCAAAAGCTGCCTACATTAGATTGATATTGAAAGCAAAAGCGAAAACAAAATGCCACCATTCTCCAATTCATTTTCCTATGGGTGATTTCCTTGTTGTTGATTGGCAGTGAGAAAGAAACAGGATAAGCACCTGCCCACCGTGGCCTCTGCCAGTGGCTACAACATACATCAGCAACAATATATGTCAGAAAGACCATTCATATGTCAGGCCCCTCACTTCACTGTAATACAGCATGACACAGTGAAGTGATAATCTGTGGTGTGTGGAGAGGTAAAAGTTGGAGCTCAAAGCCTGATACACACCCAACCACTAGAACTTATAAACTCTGTGTCCTTAGTCAAGTCCCTCATCATCTCTCAGTTCCAATTTATGCTAAAAAAATAAGAGCTCCAGTATTTTGAAGTGGAAGAAATAATCTTAGCTTCTGTCTTCTGCTTCTCAGGCTGCCATAACAAAACACAAACTGAGTGGCTTGCAACAGAAATTTATTTTCTCAGCATTCTAGAAAGTTGAAAACTAAGATCCAGGTGGCAGCATGATGGGGTTCTAGTGAGGACTTGCCTCTTGGCTTGCAGATGGCATCTTCTTAATGAGTTAGAACATAGCAGAAAGAGAGAACAAACTCCCAAGTACTTCTTTTAGTAATGGCTCTAATCCTATTATGACATCATCTAAACCTAATTAGCTCCCAAATCACCATCTCCAAAAACCAGCCCATTAGGCAGTAGAGCTCTAACGTACATATTTGGACCAGGGGAGACACAACTTAGTCCATAGCACCTATTTATCTGTGTGTTCAATGGTGATAAAATGAGATGATCTATATGAAGTGATAAAAACACTAGATAAATAACTGATGTAATTACTATCTACCAACATTAATGAAGAATTTTTAGCAAATGCCTGTGTGTTTTTATGTAAGAGCTGCCAAAATGCTCCACAAAATATGTCTTTTATGCTCTTACTTTTTAGCAGTTAGGACAGGATCTACGGAGAATTCCAACTTGACTAACAATGTAAAAGTTAAAAAAGAAATGATGGGAGGCTGAGATACGCCCTAGAAGGAGACTATTGTTTTAGGAAACAAAAGGACCAACAATGCAATTATTTTTTATTTTCAGGTTCTTCAAGAAGCTTATCAACAATATCGGTGTGTAGATTCTTATTATTATACCCAAGACAATTCTTTACTTTTAGTTTTTCATAATCCAATGAATCCACAACATCTGCATTGTGAATATTGGAATGTTGCTCTTCATTCTAACGTGGGATTCAGGTAATCAATTTAGCTAGTTTAGTTAATTAGACAGTTAAGTTAGATTGTTACTTGGGTTTTAGTTTCTTAACCTAAACTAAGTGGTTTAATTCAATGAAAATATTTGTGTAGTCCATAGACCTTGCCTTGTGCTAAGTATTGAAGCTATACCACTAAAAAAGACAAACATCTTTCTTGTTCTCAGGGAGTCTAGTAGAGATGTTATTAAAATACATTTTTATTCATTTAGACCCTAATAAGACTGCCTCCGAATGCATTCAAGTAGTAACTACAAAACATGACATTCTGATTGCTGGTTTAGGTAATGCCACTTGATCTAGATAAGATACAAAATAAAGACAGTTGATTTTTAAAAATAAAGGTACAGAGATGTGTTAATATAATAAACTATAAATCTGTGATTTATCTTTGTTTGGTTTTTCATTTCAGAAATTATACTATTAATTTCTTTTCCAGTCTTACTTGACACTAGGACCACCAACATAATTTTGTTTATTGTTTTTTGTTTTATTTTTAACCAAGAACATGAATTGGTACATTGTACATGTAATGATTACATTCATCACATTTATTTTGTACTTGTACATGATGCATCTCGGTTCTCCTCCATCTTCCCCACCTTTCCTGTCTGTTCCCTCCATCCCTATTTACAGCAGGTTTACTCACATTTCTCCATGATTTCCCTTTCCACTTTCTTTCCTTTTTTCCCTTCCTGCTTTTCCCCCTTCTCTCTTTCTAGTACTCCTCTCCTTTGTATATTATCTTCCTTTTATGTAATATAAAAATTACACCACTTTGTCCTTATTTACAGTTATGGTTTCTCATATCAGAGAAACAATTCGATGTGTACTCATGAGTGTCTGATTTATTTCACTTAATAATATGTTCTCAAGGAAGATCCATTTACATACAAATGACTCTATCCTTTTTATGGTGGTATAGTACTTCATTGTATAGAAAAACCACATTTTCTTTAGCCATTCATTGGTTGTTGGGCATTTAGGCTGTTTCTAAGACTTAGTTATTACAAATTGTGTTGCTATAAACATGGTTGTGCATATATCCCTGTGCAATGATGATTTTAATTCTTCTGGGAAGATCTCCAGTAGGGGAATAGCTGAATCAAATTAGGGTTAGCTGGATCAAACTAGTTGTAGTTTTTTGAGGAATCTCCATATTGATTTCCACAGTGGCTGGACCAGTCTATATTCCCACCAACAGTGGAAGAGGGTTCCTTCCCCACAGCCCCACCAGCATTTGTTATTGGTTGATATTTTTCATAAATGCAGTTCTTTCTGGAGTGCGATAGAATCTTAACATTGTTTTGATTTGCATATCTCGAATGACTAGTGATGTTGAACACTTTTTCATATATTTATTTGCCATTTTTATTTCTTCATCTGAGAAATGTTTATTCACTTCAGTTGCCCGACACACACAATAAACCCACTGAAAAAGAAGTAACAGATGATATAACTTTCACAATTGCACACACAAAAAAATAAAATACCTAGGAATCTATCTAACAAAGGAAGTAAAAGATCTTTACATTGAAAACTACAGCACTCTAAAAAAGGAAATTGAAAGGAATATCAGAAAATGAAAAGATATTCCATGTTCCTGGGTAGGAAGAACCAACATAGTGAAAATGGCTATACTTCTGAAATTACTATACAGATTTAATGCAATTCCAATCAAGATACCACTAACATACTTCAAAGAATTAGAAAGGACAATCATGAATTTCATCTGGAGCCATAAGAGGCCAAGAATAGCAAAAACAATCCTAAACAACAGGGGAAAGACAGGGGACATCACAGTCCCCGATCTAAAACTATACTGTAAAGCTACAGTGATAAAAACAGCATGGTACTGGTAAAAAGACAGACCTGAGGATCAGTGGAATAGATTGGAGGATGCAGAAACAACTCTAAACACACTCAAATACCTCATCTTCAACAAAGGAGCCAAACACCCTCACTGGAAGAAGGATACCCTCTTTAACAAATTGTGCTGGACAAATTGGCTTGCCACATGCCGAAAACTGAAACTAGATACATGTCTCCCATCATGTACTAAAGCTTGAAGTGAGTCAAAGATCTAAACATTAAAACAGAAACACTAAATTTACTGGAGAATAGAATAGGAAGAACCCTCGAAGACATAGGGGTAGGGAAAAAATTTATGAACTGAACCCAGACTGCATGGGAAACAATACAAAGAATTGCAGTCCTTGGGACCACATGCTATTGAAAAGCTTTTGCACAGCAAAAGAAATCACCAATAGAGCCCGGCAAAACCCCACAGACTGGGAAAAAATTTTTCCTAGCTATCCATCAGACAAAGATCTAACATCTAGAATACACAAAGAACTCAAAAAATTAAACCTCCCAAATTTAAAGACCCAATCCAACATAATTTTGAGACAGCATTCTTATTCTAGGTTTTAAAGGAGGAGTTTTGATATGTAATGATTTCTAATTTCCATTATACTTTCTTTTTTGGCTCACAGAATACATAAAAATGTGAGCTTTAATTTTAAATTTTTGTTATAGTTCGTAACTTTAAAATATATTAGCAGATAATGGCCTTAGAATTCTCATGCCATGAAGTTTCTTGGTACTTACTTTAGTGTTTAATATGTGGTTAGTTTTTATAGATGCTCCAAGTTTTTTGTGACCCACCCAAAAATTCAATCCAGAGTTCAATAGCAGATTCAGTTATACAGCAGAAAGAAATAGCACCTCAAATTATCTAGTTAGAGGAATAAAAAGGAGAACCATGAAGAAAATTTATATGCATTGTAAGACACCATCAAGCAAAAGAATAAATGTATTATGTTTTATCCAATAGCAGAATACACATCCTTTTCAGCAGCCCACAGAACTTTCTCCAACAGAGACAATATTTTAGGCCATAAAGCAAGCCTCAATAAATACAAAAGATTTGGAATAATGTCATGCAGCCTATCAGATCACAATATAAAGAAACTAGAAATCGGCAAACGAAACCACAGAAACTAAACAAACACATAGAGGATGAATAATCAGTCTTGCTCAATCAATGGGTCATTGAAGTAAAAGGAAGAGAAACTAAAAAAATTCCTAGAGTCAAATGGTAATGGAAACATAATGTGTCCAGATTTGTGGGTCACCATGAGAGCAGTTCGGAGAGGGAAGTTTATGGTTGTGAGTGCCTTCATTAGAAACACAGAGTGAGCCCAAACATATGACCTAAGCATGCACCCCAGAGTCCTAAAAAAAACTCCAAAACAGGCCAATCCCAAAACCAGTAAAAGGAAAGAAATAATAAAGATCAAGAATAAATTAATGAAATTGAAATACAAAGAATCAATGAAGAAAGAATTGATTCTTTGAAAATATAAACAAGATTGAAAAATCCTAGCTAAACTTACCAAACAAAAAAGAGACAAAATTTAAAGAGATTTTTAAAAAAAGCAAAATCACAACAGATACCACTGAAATCCAGAGGACTATTAGAAATTATGAAAACTTATATTCCAGTACATTGGAGAAACTTGAAGAAATGGATAAATTCCTAAACACATATAACCTACCAAAATTGAAACAAGAAGATATAAAATCTCAACAGATTAATAACAAGCAGTGAGATTAATGTAGCAATAAAACTCTGCAATGAAGAAAAGCCCAGGACCCGGTAGATTCATCACAGATTCTTAACAGATTTTTAAAGAAGAACTTACATGAGTGCTTCTCAAACTTTTCCATGTATTAGAAAGGGAAGGAATGCTTCCAAATTCAATTCTATGACGCCAACATTACCTTGATACTAAGCCAAAGAAGGAGAGAGAGGGAAAGGCAGAAAGAGATGGGGGAGAGAGTGAGAGAGAGAGAGAGGGAGAGAGAGAAGGAAGGAGAGACAGAGAGTAGGAAGAAAGAAAAGAAAGGAAAGAAAGAAAGAAAGAAGGAAGGAAGGAAGGAAGGAAGGAAGGAAGGAAGGAAGGAAGGAAGGAAGAAAAGAAAGAAAGAAAGAAGAAAGAAAGAAAAAAGAAAGAAAAAAGAAAGAAAGAAAGAAAGAAAGAAAGAAAGAAAGAAAGAAAGAAAGAAAGAAAAAGAAAGAAAGAAAGAAAGAAAAGAAAGAAAGAAAGAAAAGAAAGAAGAAGGACAGAAGGAAGGAAAGAAAGAAAGAGAGAGAGAAAGAAAGGGAGAGAAAAGAAAAGAAAAAGAAGAAAACTAAGGCTACCTAAAACACTTGATCAGAAGACTTTTAGGTCTGACAAACAAATTCAGCAAAGTGGCAGGATACAAAATTGACATGCAAAGAACAGTAGTATTCCTGTACTCCAATCATGAACCCAGTAAGGAAAAGATCAGGAAAACATTCCATTCACAATAGCTTCAAAAGAAATTAAATACTTAGGAATCAACCTAAACAAGAAGGTGAAAAACCACTATAATGAAAATTACAGAACTCTAAAGAAAGAAATTGAAGAGGATATTAGAAAATGAAAAGACATCCATTATTCTTGTATTAGAAGAACTATTATGGTGAAAATTACAATACAACCAAAAATAATGTATTGATTTAATGGAATCCCTATTAAAAATAATAAAAACATTCTTCACAATCCTAAAATTCATATGAAATCATAAAGGACCCAGAGTAGTCAAAGCAATCCTTAGCAAAAGGAGCAAAAATAGAGGCATCACAATACCAGATTTTAAGTTATAATACAAAACTATAGTAAAAAGAAAAAATGGTACTAGTGCAAAAACTTACATGTAGACCAATGAAATAGAATGAGAGACATGGAACTCACACCACATATCTACAGCCATCTGATTTTGACAAAGGGACCAAAAATACATTGGAGACAAGGCAATCTCTTTAACAAACGGCACTGAACAAACTGGATATCCACTTAGAGAAGACTGAAACTAGATCCTTATCTCTCATCCTGTACTAAGATCACATCAAAATGGATCAAAGACCTGGATATAAAAACAGAAACTTCACTTAAGAGTATGGTCTCAAGATGCATCCATTTACCTAGGAATATCTCAAGCTTATCATTCTTTATGGCAGAGTAGTACTCCATTGTATAAAAAAAACCCCACATTTTCTTGATCTATTCTGCTGTTGATGGGCATTTGGGCTGCTTCCACGATTTAGCTATTACAAACTGTGCTGCGGTGTGAGAAACTGAAGTGTAAATAAAGACTAAAATGTATTTTATTGGGAAAGGGAAGAAAATGTCCAAATGGGAAAGGGAACAAGGGAGGGGGAAAGGAACAGAGGATCAAGAGAAATAAGAAATGGAAGGAAAAGATGGAAACAAATCTTTTGTAAATAGGGAGGGAGGAGGGGGTGAGGGGAGGGGAATGGGAAAAAAAGAAGCAACAAGATATATCATGTACAGGTACAAATTCCCTATGATAAACGTTATCAATATGTAGATCTAAAATGTACCATTAAAATAAAATTTAAAAAAATAAACTAGTATAATGCTGAAAAAGAAAAAACAGAAACTTTAGAACTACTAGAAATTAACATACAGAAAACACTTAAAGCCATTAACACAAGCAAAGACTTCCTGAATAGTACTCCAGTACCACAGGAAATAATATCAAAAATCAACAAATGGATTACATCAACTCAAAAAGCTTCTCCACAGCACAAGAAACAGTCAACATAGTGATGAGACAATCAAGAGAATGAGAAAAAAAATGTCATTAGCCACTCCTGTGACAGAAGACTATTATCTAGAATACACGAAGAACCCCCCCAAAAAAAAATCTCAAAAAAGCAAATTGTCCAATTTAAAAAAACGTGCAACTGAAATAGATACTTCTCGAAATAAGTACAAATTACCATTAATTACCTGAAAAAGATGTTCAGCATTATTGGCCATTAGAAAAATCCAAATCAGAATGACACTGAGATGCTATTATACTCCAGTCAGAATGGCGATCGTCAAGGCTCAACAACATGTGCTAGCAGGGCTGTGAGAGAAAGGGAACCCTGCTACATTATTGGTGGGAATGTAAACTAGTACAGCCGGTATGGAAATCAGCATGGAGACTCCTCAAGAAACTAAAACTAGAAATTCCATTTGACCCATCTATACTTCTCCTGGTTATATTCCAGAAAGAATTAAAGACATTATACTATAGTGATACATGCGTGCCCATGTTTATCGCAGCACAGTGCACACGAGCTAATATGGAACTACTATTCAGCCATGAAAAACAATTAAGTCATGTTATCTGCAAGAAAATAGATGGAACTGGAGACCATCATAGTGTGGAAAATAAACCAGGCTCAGAAAGTTAAATATCTCATGTTTTCTCAAATATAAATAAATGAATGAATAAAATAGAGATGTTAGGAAACTAGAAGGTAGGCTCTTATAGGTGGGAAAGGGATTGATGGAATAGGAAGAGGGGGATAAAGAGATTGGAAATGATCAAAATAAGTTATATGTTTTTACCATTTCCCCAACACAAACATCACTATACCACATTACAAATATGCACTAATTTTTTAAAAGTATAAAATTTCTGAAGAGCTCACAAAAAGAACAATTATTTTTGTTGATCATGTGTTTGGTTTCATTCTCACCATTTCATTTTATAAACATGTTTATTTTAGAATTAATCCCCAAATAGTAGATAGTTTTAATTTTTTTCCTTTTTTATGGTTGAACTTTCTTAGTTCATTCTTTTTTTTTTCTTTTCATTTTTTTGAGACAGGGTCTCACTATGTAGTTAAGGCTGGACTTGAATTCACTGTGTAGCCCATGCTGGCCTCTAATTTGAAGTGATCCTCCTGCTTCAGCCTCAGTTCTAGGATTACAAGTGTGAGCCACCACATCAGGTTTTAGTTCATTATTAATGTGTGTTTTCTAAAAAGTCATACATTTTATTTATAGCCTTCTGGTAATTACATGTATCCTTTTAATTCACATATTTAAATATTTTATATCATATCAAACTAATGAGTATTAATATCATTTCACAAAAATGTTGAAATCTTGAACATACAGTACTTTCACGCCCCACAAAAAAGTCCTTCTCTCATTTTGTAATTATCTTGAAACTGTTTCCAATTATAAAGTAATGATTTTTAATCATAAATAAGTAGAATAATTATTTAGATTTAATTGTAAATTCTACTGCTTTCTTTCTTGATCCTTTTTCAATTACATCCAGTGTTGTCTTTTTCCTCTTATTTTTCCTAATGCAACTGGAGAACACTTTTGAGTGGTTCATTCAGAACACCTCTGGGGCTGCTGGTAGATTTCCTGAAACACTGCAGGCTTATTCTCTGTTTTGTTTTGTCCTTTCGTTGATTTGGCTGTGTCTATGAGTCTGTGTTCCTCATTGTAGGTCAATTATAAAAATTTTAGTTTTTATTTGAAATATGTATTGAAAGGTTTTGAGCAAAAGAAAGACACTATCAAACTTAAGAATTGATTACTAACTTGAGAATAAATTTCAGGGGGTCAACATAGGAGCAGAGATACTATCTAGGGACTAATTCAGCAACACTAACAAGGAACAATAGTGGATTAGACCAGGATAATGGCAGTAAAAAAGGGCAAGACTTAATCAGATTTTGAGTATAATATAAATATATATTTTAGAAGATTATTTTCAAATGATTTTTAAATCCTTAAACTTCCTAAGAGATTGGAAACTGCATATAAGACAATAGGAGTAATCGAGGATTACTTCAGGGTATTTAACCCATTCAGATAAAAAGTATAAACTTTCCAACAGCTAAAAATGCCAAAGAGTTTTAATATACCAATATCAGCTAGAAAAGCAAAAATTTATTTTAGGATATGTTCAGTTTGAGATATCTATCACCTTCTAAATGAAAATATTGAATACCCATAGTTCATACTCTGCAATTTCAGTTTAATTCTTTAGAAGAGATCAAGACTTAAAGAAAATAATGAAGCAAACTCAGAATATAATCCATCTAGTTTTATTTTTTTCAATACTTTAGACTTTATGTTCACATGATTTGACAATTAGCTAATCTTTATGGTCAAACCTAAATCTTGCAACTTATTTCCTCAAAAACCACTCTCCTTGGAAATTCATGTTGTACTTAACACTTAATTTGAAAATAAATTGATCAGTACAGGTAGTATGAAGGGATTTGTGAACAAAGGTAACTGATTCTTGGTGAGCAACAACTTGATGGTGAAAGTATGAGCATGACAATAAAAAATGAAAGGGGTGAAGTCACAACTGACCCATCAGAAATCCAAAGGATCTTCAACACCTACTTCAAGAACCTATACTCAAACAAGATGGAAAACATGGGAGAAATGGACAGTTTCCTAGGAACATATGAATTACCAAAACTAAACCAAGAAGAGATAAAAGCACTTAATAAACCAATATCAGCCAATGAAATTGAAGAGGTAATTAAAAACCTACCAACAAAAAAAAGCCCAGGTCCGGATGGCTTGACAGCCGAATTCTACACAATATTCAAAGAGGATCTAATACCACTATTCCTCAAACTCATTAATGAAATTGAAAAGGAAGCAGTACTTCCAAAATCATTCCTGGAAGCAAGCATTACCCTAATACTAAAACCAGAAAAGAATCCAACTGAAAAAGAGAACTACAGGCCAATCTCCCTAATGAACATAGATGCAAAAATTCTCAACAAGATACTGGCCAATAGAATACAACGAATTATCAAGAAGATTCTACACCATGACCAAGTAGGATTCATCCCAGGGATGCAGGGATGGTTCAACATATGTAAATCAATGCATGTAACTCACCATATTAACAAATTTAAAGACAAAAATAACATGATCATCTCAATAGATACAGAAAAAGCATTTGACAAAATCCAACACCCATTTATGATAAAAAAAAAACACTACAGAAAATAGGAATAGATGGTGTATATCTAAATTTGATAAAAGCCATATATGACAAACCAACATCACACTAAATGGTCAGAAATTGGAAGCTTTACCACTAAAATCTGGAACAAGACAAGGTTGCCCACTATCACCACTATTATTCAACATAGTTCTAGAAACATTAGCCAGAGCAATTAGACAAGAAAAAGAAATTAAAGAGTTAAAGATAGGAAAAGAAGAAATTAAACTATCGTTATTTGCGGATGACATGATACTCTACATAGAAGACCCAAAAAACTCCACTAAAAATCTTCTACATTTAATAATAAAGTTCACTTGTGTTGCTGGATACAAAGTCAACACCCAAAAATCAATAGCATTCCTATACACAAACAACAAACCCACCAAAAGAGAAATAACTGAAGATATACCTTTCACACAAAAAATAAAATACCTAGGAATCTATCTAACAAAGGAAGTAAAAGATCTTTACATTGAAAACTATAGTACTCTAAAAAAGGAAATTGAAAGGGATATCAGAAAATGGAAAGATATCCCATGTTCCTGGGTAGGAGGAACCAACATAGTGAAAATGGCTATACTTCTGAAATTACTATACAGATTTAATGCAATTCCAATCAAGATACCACTAACATACTTCAAAGAATTAGAAAGGACAATCATGAATTTCATCTGGAGCCATAAGAGGCCAAGAATAGCAAAAAAAATCCTAAGCAACAGGGGAAAAGCAGGGGGCATCACAGTCCCCAACATAAAACTATACTATACAGCTACAGTGATAAAAACAGCATGGTACTGGCAAAAAGACAGACCTGAGGATCAATGGAATAGAGGGGAGGATGCAGAAACAAATCCAAACACACTCAAATACCTCATCTTCGACAAAAGGGCCAAACACCCTCACTGGAAGAAAGATACCTTCTTTAGCAAACTGTGCTGGACAAATGGTTTGCCACATGCCGAAAACTGAAACTAGATACATGTCTCTCACTATGTACTAAACTAAGATTGAAATGGGTCAAAGATCTAAACATTAAAACAGAAACACTAAATTTACTGGAGATTAGAATAGGAAGAACCCTCAAAGACATAGGGGTAGGGAAAAAATTTAGGAACAGAACCTGAACTGCACGGGAAACAATACAAAGAATCAGTGCTTGGGACCACATGCTATTAAAAAGCTTTTGCACAGCAAAAGAAATCACCAATAGGGCAGGGTGAAAACCCACAGACTGAGAAAAAATTTTTGCTAGCTATCCATTAGACAAAGGTCTCACATCTAGAATATATAAAGAACTCAAAAAAATTAAACCTCCCAAATTTAAAGACTCAATCCAAAAATGGGCATCTGAAATGAATAAACATTTCTCAGATGAAGAAATAAAAATGGCAAATAAATATATGAAAAAGTGTTCAACATCACTAGTCATTCGAGGTATGCAAATCAAAACAATGTTAAGATTCTATCTCACTCCAGAAAGAATTGTGTCTCTGAAAAAATCAACCAATGACTAATGCTGGAGGGGGTTTGGGGGAAAAGAAACCCTCCTCCACTGTTGGTGGGAATATAGACTGGTCCAGCCACTGTGGAAATCAATATGGAGATTCTTTAAAGAACTACAAATAGAGGTTCCATTTGATCCAGCTATTCCCCTACTGGGGATCTTCCCAGAAGAATTAAAATCATCATACCACAGAGATATATGCACCACCATGTTTATAGCAACACAATTTGTAATAGCTAAGTCTTGGAAGCAGCCTACATGCCCAACGACTAATGAATGGCCAAAGAAGATGTGATTTTTCTACACAATGGAGTACTACACTGCCATAAAGAAGGATAAACTAGAGTCATTTGTATGTAAATGGATCTTCCTTGAGAATATACTATTAAGTGAAATAAATCAGACACTCATGAGTACACATTGAATTGTTTCTCTGATATGAGAAACCATAACTGTAAATAAGGACAAAGAGATGTAATAGACATTATATAAAAGGAAGATAATATACAAAGGAGAGGAGTACTAGAAAGAGGGGAGGGGGAAAAGCAGGAAGGGAAAAAATGGAAAGAAAGGGGAAAGGAAAATCATGCAGAAATCTGAAAAAACCTGCTGTAAATAGGGATGGAGGGAACAGATGGGAGGGGTGGGGAAGAGGGAAGAGAACCAAGAGACACCATGTACAGGTACAAAACAAACATGATGAATGTGATCATTATATGTACAATGTGACCAATATATGTTCTTGGTTAAAAAAAAAAGAAAGAAAGTATGTGCATGAAAGTGTGAGTGGTGTGTCAGATATGGATAATCGCAAGGCCAGCAAGTTTTATAGCAGAACTACAGAGTGGTCTAGTTAGTCCAGTGAACAAATTGGCAGATGGTCAATTAAGTTTATAATGTGCTATAAAAGTGCTCTACTCTCTAAGTAGCAGTGTTGAGTGACTGTTTCTCCAACTCTCATTTATTTTTAATATTATCAAACTATTTCATCCTTCACTTAAGTGAAAAGATCTCATTTTCAAATTTGCATGTCTCTGTGAATGAACTTGGCCTTTTTTATATCCTCACTGGATATCTGTGTCTGACTACTTTATAAAATACACCTAGGATATATCCAAGTCTATTAAATTTATGACCCATGCAGTTTAAAATCGGTTCGTTTTTTTGAACATTTAATTTACACATTATCTTCAGTATGTATTGACTTTAATATTGACTCATCTGCCATTTCTTCTTTGTCTTCTTTAGGAATTATTTGGAACTTGTTGCTGAATCCATTCAAGACTGGATCACAAAAGAGGAAGCTGTGTATCAGGAAGCTAGAATGGCTGAGGAAATCAATAGCAGCAAGGGTGAGACAGAATTGAAATCTGCTAGTGCCAAAACTTATTCTTCTCACAAAGATATTTCTCTCAAAACATCTACCATCTTTTTTTTTTCCAAAACATCTAAAAGTAAGTAACCAGTTTAGTTAATATCCAGAATAAAGTCCAAAGATATTCTCCTATTTCTTACTTTAATCAAGACTGGATATTTATAAAAAGAGTTGCCCACAAAATTCTTGTGACTCTTCTCTTTCTCTGATAAATAGATAGCTGCATTCCAAATATAATGAAATTGTACCTGCGTGGAATAACAGAATTTGGATCTTATATTGACCTCACTGCCTGTCAAATCTGGAAGATTTGACCTGCAAGTGAAAATTATGAATTAGGGAAATTCCAAATATCTTTATTGGTAGGATTGGTGAGTTAAACTATGTAAGATTCGTTGACAATATATGAAGTTCACATATACTTACTGGGTCTCCATTAGAATAACCAATATAGATTCTATCAGTGAGATTAAATCAAGACCTTCCTTAGAACAACAACCATAGGAATTCTGAGGCTACCTCATGGTAGGATTATAGAGATAAAGGGAATTCTTGGAGCCCTATGGCAGAGACTAGACAGGATCTTGGGTTAACACATACCTTTTGTTGTGGTTGTCATTGTTGTTCATTTTCATGGTTTTGGGCCAATAGGAAGGAAAAGAGAAAAGGGTAACAAAGAATAGATTTTTAGAAGCATAGTTAGTAAATAGAAGTGGGAGAGAAAGGCAGTTTATCTGGAATATAAAGACACTTCATCAAGTTTGTGTAAGAAATGGATTCTCTATTAATAACATTCATTGTTTATGATAGCCAAACTTGAAGGTTTCATTGTAAAAAGCTATGTCATTTCCATAATTTTTGCAACCTCTCTTAATTACCAGGGGAGTTTGTAGAGGGCCTAATTTTAAAGTAAAACTTAAACCAAATGGGTGATGAATTGTTTACCAAATCCATTAAATGGTTGTATAATCCATAGCCACTTTCTTCCTAATAGGGGTCACTTACAAAACTAAGTACCTAGGGAAATGGATGATATTGTTGAAGAAATAAGTTAAGGCTGCCTTCTCACACTCAAGTCTTGGGCCAGCCTTGCCCCATATACAGGAAAATTGATAAGTTGACTGCCTTTTCTTTATAATGCCACTGAACAAACCAAAGGCTTAATATTTAGCTATCCCTAGAAATCCAGAAAATGGTCAGTTTGGCATTGAAATGCACCTGGTGGGTGTTGCATTCAGAGTCCTCTCAAGTGAGAAAAGATACAAATGCCTACAATGGAAAGAGAGGGGCTTTAATATGAAGAAAAAGTTAGATGTGTGCTGTGTGATCTTAAGGTATTAGACTAAAATTAAGTAGGTGGAAGTTTTAGGGCAAGAGATTCAATTCAATAAAAGCTGCAACATATCAAGACACAGCGTGGAGTGCACTGTCTGCCGAGACTGCAGTAACCTCATCCAAAGTGGCTGCATTTCAGAGGTCCATTCTGGAGATGGCAAGAATTTAGAGACAAATGAATGGGATGTTGAATTTGACAGCCTTCAAAATGCCCTCTAACTCAGTGATTTAGTTCTTCTGTACCTTAAAAGAGTGCTAAGAAGCTTGATGTTCTCTGATTATAGGCAACAAAGGAATCAACAAAACAGAGGTAACAGATCAAGAAAAAGAAAAAGAGAAAGAAAAGATTCCTTTTATTTTAGAAGGCTCTCTGAAGGTAATCAAAAAAAAACGCCGATTAATCACAAATCCAAAATTATTTTGAGATGGATATTTGTGTGTAGTAACAGGAAATGATCTTTTTGTGATAAACCTTCAGTAATAATTAAAAAGAAAAGATTATCTCTCTACCAAACTGTATCTTTCACCACATGGTAAGCTTTTAAGAGAATCTGTGCCTTATTTATTTTTACATAACCACAGATCAGGGCAGTGCCTTGTACATAGTTTGTATAGGCTTTACTTATTTTTTTTTCAGGGGTTTGTTTGTGTTGGTACATTTTTAATTATGAAGTAATATATGCTTTTGTAATAATTCAAAAAAAATTTTTTTACCAAGAACATGTATTGGTACATTGTATACATAATGTTCACATTCATCAGGTTATTTTGTACCTGTACATGATGTATCTTGGTTTTCCCCCTTTTCCCCTCCTCTGCCTTCTGTTCCCCCTTCCCTATTTATAGCAGGTTTATATTTTCCCATTTTTCCCTTTCTTCTTTCTTTCCTTTTTCCCTTCTTTCTTTTCCCCCTTCCCCCTTTCTAGTTCTCCTCTCTTTTCAATTTTATCTTCATTTTATATAATACCTATTACACCTCTCTGACCTTATTTACCCTTATGGTTACTCATATCAGAGAAACAATTCAGGGGCTGGGGATTTAGCTCAGTGATTAGAGTGCTTGCCTTGCAAGCACAAGGCCCTGA